>CM062812.1:624117495-624339605 GCA_031772625.1 Pinus tabuliformis
ATGCATATGCTAATTCGTTCCTCCTCGAGGCATGAATTGACTCCATCTCACGAGTTTCGGATCTCGAGGGGCAGGATATGGTACTTCTACCCACTGATACCAGAATAAGGACACTCGCCCTAAAAATAAAGTCACTAGTATCGATCTGAACCTGAATTTCTTCAAGTGTCCATGCTTCCCATTAGCCAGTTGTCTTTTCATATTTGTCAAAAGGCCTCCACACCAGTTAAATATGGTAGGAGTCAGACATGCAATAGTATACTGGAACTAGGATTTTGAAGCCTCATGCAAGGCTTGCATGCCAGATACACGTGCCATAGTGAACAAAATTATTCTCAAGATGAGGTTGTTGGTGATTGTTGCTATTTTCACCTTCCCTCCATTGGTCATTTCGGCACCTGGACAATGCCTCTAGACTAGAGTTCTTGTACTTTCACCTCCTGGGCGAGATCCAAAGAGTTGGATCACTTCCCCTCATCGGGACAATCCCGTGATGAAGTAGATATCTGTCTCCTCAAGTTCTAGTTCTTGACCTTTTATGATGAAGATCTCTCGATCTACATCCTAGAGACTAATCAAATAGGGCAGAAATTCCATTTGGGCCCTTAACCCTGTGGTCCTAAAGAACTTTAGCAACCCACAATTCCTTAGAGCGTTTATGCATTCAGGATTCTGAGCTGCTTGGTGGTCTTCGACCTCATGGCCTCTTTCTTTCCATTCCAAAACCATGATCTCCTGCAAAACATCATTTAACACCAATTAATGCTTTTTTCATGGATTAAAATCAAAGATTTTTTCTTGAAAACAGGGTTTTTCTTCCAAAAAGTTCACCTTGGCACCATCGCGTTTGTTTTTAAAAATAGAGCGATATCATCGCGCGAGCCTTTGGGCTCAAGCGCGATCATCGCGGGTCCAATGTCCATATCCGTGATTATCGCCAACGCCTTAAAAATTAAAAAGCCTCCCTTATAGCATATAAATTACAGTTAAAAATGAGTAAAAAATGATAAAATGAAAGAGCAGGGATATGCCTCTTACCTGTTGCAGGCAGTTCACGAAATGGCACTCAGCATCTCCCGTAACGACCACTTGAAAATCGAGAAAATTAGGGCACAAATGAACTTCAGAGCTTACTAAGGTAAAATGGTGAAAAATAAAATTACTTTTGGTTATTTATAAGTTTCACAAGTCATTTTTGTTAATATTTTTATAATATTTTAATGTTTTTTCTCGATATCAGTGATGGGTGCATTTCTTTGTGCAGTTATAGGTAACTTTGAGTGAATAGTGATCATTATTGAATGATTCTTGAGAGTTTTATTTTATCTATTTTTTGGACTCATTGAATAAATGAAAAAGGAAACCCCCCCTAGAGTCATATTTGAGCTCTTTTCTGACTGCCGAAAATTGAAAAGATTGTCGAATACTTGTCGTTTTGAACTCATTAAAGTAAATGAATCGAAGTCACCTCAGTATACGTTTACCCATTTTTTGGGCTAAGATTGACTATTTACGAAAAATGTACACCTTGATCGACATGGTCAAGAGGTTCTCTCGAATATTGTTTTCTACCTTTTCAGATTCGAGAGACAAATTACGAAAAGGGACATGATGGAGTTTTCTTTTTTGTCTCTTTTTCAAATTCTCTAAATATGAAAAAGATACCGAGTTATTCTTACGTCAAACTCGTTAAAATTTTACGACGAAAGACTCATCACCATGATGAGATCGAGATTCTCCTTCCTAGGGATCATAAAACTTACTAGGATGGATTCACTCGAAGAATGAACTTACATGACAAGCATATGCTATTCCCTTCAAGCTTGTGATAAAAATAATTGGGGTACTCGCTAGAAATAGAAAGGAGAAATGAAGATGAAACATCCTTTGTACAGGAAGCATGTCTCTCTTGAACATGACACTCTTCTGCTCTCGTCTTGGGTTTGGGATATCCTCACTCAGTCACTTGTCCTCCCGAGTTTGGGTGATCCATTTTTCCTCTCATTTGACTATTCCATATTGTCATCATGACCTTTAGTGCTATGTCGAGTCAGATGATGCCACACTCTAGAGTCGTGTCACCAATGTTTAAGAGAAGTCCAATCTACAGTTATTTACCTATACATTGTTTGAGTCGCTGTTACAGTCTTGAAAATTATTCCACTTTATTCCTTATTTTCTGTCGATGATGGGGGATTCATCATTTCCCTCCTTCGATAGGTTACTTCCTGTCAACTTTAGCTCATTATCCAGGAAGATGACTTAGAAAATCCCTTTCAGTACCTTAGAGCTTGCATGGCTTAATGGCAAGTTCTTCACATCCGATGACAGGTCTTCATCATTGGCTTTCGATTGGGTGATTCTACGAGTGTTCAACTTCAACTTCATTAACACATTCACGGATTGTATTGTTGTACCTTGAGGGCCATTTTCATTATTGGTAGCTTCTCTCGTACCTGTTAATGGTCTACATCATTGGCCAGTCATCAGGTGGTGTTCTAGCATGTTCAACTTCAACACATTCATTCGCATGTTAGAATTCATACTTTGATCGGGGCAGGATGGAGCGCAAGACCCTGGGTCTTATCTAATATGACTCAAGTTGTGTGGAGTTATATGTTTTTCATGATTGTACACATGTTTCTACTATACGGATGGTTGTGAAAATACCGTGGGACTTTATATTTATGATGATCCTCATTATCTGGATGGCTATGCCCATACCATGGAACTTTTCATATAGTCTTCATCATCTAGATGGATGTTTCCATGCCATAGATTCATTTCTTGATCTCAGATATGTATATGTATATGCGTCCTTGCTTTACAGGTCTCTTGACAATGTGTGTCCTCGTCCTTGCAAGAGCTCGTAAAACATCTCAGCCATCACTCCTCGTTCTGCCTTCATGCTTTAGGGGGCATCTGTTACACAGTACTTTGTCACACCTCCTACACTTCCCTGTGACATACCCTAAAGTGCTTGAAACATGACCATTATACATTGTACTCATTAATGTATACAACTCAGATCCCTCCTAATACTTTGATTGGAAAATGACTTGATATTTCCCTGAAGAAATAGCTCTTAAAACCCTAAAATGAGGATCATCTCTCTTATGAGGCTTAAAACAACAATGGTCACCTATTGCACTGGACTTGACCGATGATGACATTGATCCATTCCCTTGCATACCTGCGATGATCCCAAAAATTTATTTTTCCCAAAGAGGATGAGAAGCTTCGTGATATAGAAGCTTCCAGAGCAGCGAGTTGGAGGTTGTTTCACATAGATGAGGTCGAATCCTCCCAACTTGACCTCTTGGTCTTATCCCTATTAGCTACCTCCTTGAGATGAGGGCCTAATCCTATCTTTGGAGAAGTCCTAACTCCCTTTCCCAGCCTATAAATTCATCCTCTCCCATTCCCAAATGGTTGGTCTAAGTCTATTTGCACCCTTATGCTAAGCTTGTGCCTAGAGGCTATTCATTAGACTCGGAGAAGTAGTGCTTGGAGAGTTATTGGTTTGGACTTCGAGTACCACTCAAGGAGAGCCTTTCAAAATTAAGGCTTTGGTTGTAAGCTTCCCTTTATTTCATAATAATATACAACTTCTGGTTCATCTTCCCAAAATATATATGTTCATGTATTATTTAGCTTGACATTCCTTGGTCGGTTAAGTAGGTTGTTATTGGATTTTTTATTGGTTTTGGCATGCTTTGTTGTCTCTTGATCACTTGTGCCGGTACATAAACATGGAGAGAAACAGGAGCAAGCCCGTGACACAAGTGGTTCAGGGTCCTCAACAAAGGAAATCGGAATAACATTAGAACAAGGTAGGCCATCTCTTTCGTTCTTATATTCAATTGTAACCTAGGAAGATGTCTAGTTGATTGTCACTTCAATTTCTAGACCCACTCATTGGGCTAGAGGGATCTTCTCTATCTGCAGAGAGGATTAAACTTGTCAACACCTCTTCACCCATATTTAGTCTGATCCCCAAGTCTAATTTTATGAGGTTGCCTTCAACTGTTGACTTGGCATTTTTAGAGAAAACAAAATTTTGAAAAATATAGAAAATTTATGAAAAATGGGCTTCAAAAATGCATGCAGATATCCCAAACTGTGATATATTTGTAAAACTAGAAAGATGTTATTTTAAATCACCTCATTCCACAAAAAAACCTATTTTTTATTTGGAAAATTCATCTTCATCTTCTCCAAAACTGTGCCGACAGTGGATGGCTAAAACAAGAAATAATGAAATATCTAAATCCTGAAAATTAGGTTGAAAATATTCCTTCATATATTTCAAACCATGCTATATGGGTAAAAAATGAGAGAGGCTTATTAAATTGGTATGTTACTAACAAAAAAATCTTTTTCTTTTTACAAATTCATCTTCCGTACAAATTATTCTTCATATGTTCAAAAGCTACATTTGAAAATAGTCATTAAAATAGGAAAATAATAGAATTACAAAATATGGAAATACAGGCAACAAATCTGGAAACATAGGCCTAAAATCTGAAAGAGGTTTTTGTAAATCATCACATTCTCAACGGAAACCTATTTTTGTTTTTTCAAATTCAACACCACTTGTTTGAAATGTGTGTTTGAACCTAGTGGCTAAAACAGGGAAAATGTTGGAAATTGTCATTTTAGGGCAAACTGCCATTTTAGGATTTAATTTAAAATCCCTCTCTTAGGCTTGAAAACTCTGTCAAATGTCACATAAAGGCTTAATAAGGGTAAATATCCTTGAAAAATTATTTGGGCATTTGAAAAGTATTTTGGAAACTCATATTTTCAAAATTTCGTAGCACGCTATGAAATATTTTCGTAATGGTAGCTATAGGCATTTGATAGGCTCCGATTTGCTGCAAAACTTACATAAAGATTAGATATAAATTAATTAAACTCTTTTGAAATATTTCTAAGATTTATGTCACCGTTCCATAAAAAAAATTCATAGCACATTACATAACCCCTTGCACAATGAACTAATAATCATAACCTTTGGACCTTTAGGAAAGGTAAAAACTTGGTGCTAACAACTGGCTCCATTGGGGATATTGTCTCCCCAGGAGGAAATAAAGAACACATAGAACCTATGTTTGATCCATTGGTCTGTGATCAGGTGCTTAGTATTTAGCTCAAAAATCAAAGTTCTCAAAATCGCTCGAACCCTCAACGACCACGTCCATCTCGGTGTACAATCTCAATGCAACTTGTTTCACTGAAAACTGAGCTCGTATGAGGAACATATCACGTTTTGTCTGCTTTGCCAAATAATGGAATTTTGCAAAAAAAGTACAGTCACTACACAGTCAGCAGTCCGTACTATTGACGTGGCAGGTGACTGGGCAGGTCAACGGGATGGTCAATGTTCAATTGTGTTTCACCAAATGTCATGTTTTTACTGGTCTGCAGGTGTGGTGACATGGATCGATTTTATTGGTTTATGAAGGACCAATGAGGAGGGGACAAGGGGAAAGCCCGAAGGCCGCCACGTGTCCCTCCCCAAATGACCACATATATTATGGCAGGCTGGGGGGTCGAACCCGGGACCTACACCGAACAAACCACATGACATACCGTTACACCACGGCCGTAGTTCTTACAAGACTATGGTTTCACGTTGATTTTAATGTGTTAATGTTTTGCAGTTGGGGGTTAGGAGGGAGCTAGCCCGCAGGCCAGCCCCCTCCCATGTGAACACTCCATCCGGTGGTAACGGCTAGAGGCTAACTCAAACGATAACCACAAACCACAACATTTTATGCTCCCATGTGAACAAACAACATTAACTGCCAACTAATAGTGAGTGAAACCATGCAGATATTGAGCTAACCATTAGTTAACCTAACATTCAATGTCATCATGTGTCCACTATTATAACCACCAAACTAATGGTTTAGCATAACCGTGGATTAATCGCTAATATGACTTATCTATTAATTAAACATGCTTATCCGTTAATTAAACTTGCAGTTGAGATGGCAAAAAATTTGGCAGTCCTCCAATTTCGGCAGCAACTCCAAAATTAGCGGGATTAACTAGAGTTCCTCCAGTTTTAGAGGAGTTTTCCTAGGGAAAACAATTTATGCCATAACTTTTGCAAAATTCTACCAAATTGGGGTCAGTAAAAGGTGTTCCTAGATGATTTTGGCATTATAAGCACATTGAAGCAGGTTTGAGGATTTGTAGAGCATGGTAAATAACACTTTTTCCATTATTGAGCTAATACAGAATCCCAAGCCATGGATGTTGGACCAAGGAGATGTAGCCTAGGAGGGGTGAAATCTTTCATCAAAACACTGTGTTAAGTGTTTAATTTGATGTTTTTTTTGTACATTTACTTTTTGTTGTTCAACACTTTACTTTCATGCTATTTTGCTCATAAATTTCACATAAAACTTGATAAAATTTACTTGTTTACATTCACAAACACCATACGGAAACATATGCACATGAAGCAATGGAAAAGCATTTGTTTTTAATTATGAAGTTGAAATTAGCACAACAAAACTAACATTCAACAACATATCAAGTTGATATCAGAGAAAAGGTTATTTGCTTGATTGCTTGAGTTTTGTGCAAGTAGGGTTTTAATGGTTGCAAATTTGTGATGCTTACAAGGTTAAATTTGCAGAGATGAGAAGGGAAACTATTGGTTGCAACTCCTGAGGTAATGCCCAGAAGAAGGAGAGCCACAAGGCCACAATCTCCACCCAAATTTCCAATCCCAACTGTACTTGAAACACCTCAAGTTTTACCTTCAATTGAGATTGAGGAGGTACAAGTAGTACCAAAAGCTGAGCTTGAATCCAAAGCCATCATGTCTGGAGTAGGAGCGACTGGAGGTATTTCATAACAAGAAGCATTCAAGAAAGATTTCTATGACTTAACTGACATGGTTAGAATCCTCTATGAATAGAGGAATACTAGAATGGCTAGAGAGAGTTCTAAGTCCCCACATGGAGAGGGAAGCTCAGGAGATAAAAAAGATGAGAAGAAGGATTCAAAGGGTAGTGGAGGAAAGCCACCTCCATCTACACCATCATCATATTCCTCATCATCTTCATCATCCTCAACATTTCAAACAACATCATCTTCCACTTCCCCCACAAAATCTATTCATACTCATTCAAAAACCCCAAGAGAAAAAACTCCCTTACTCAAATTGGACATTAAGTTTGAACTTCCCATGTACAATGGTGAGGTGAATGCAGAAAAAGTTAGACAATTGGATTTGACAATTGGAGATTGGAGGTTTATTGTAGAATTCAGAACCTTCAAGAAGATGACATAAAGATCTAGTTGGCTTCATTGAGGCTAGAAGGAGCAACACTATTATGGTGGGAAGAAAAGACTCAAGAGGAAATGCGAATTCATGGTAAGATATCCATTTCTTTGGTTGAATTTGTTTATGTAATTAAAAGATAGTTTTATCCTTTAGCCTGTATGCAAAAAGCCATTATGAGTTGGAAAAAATTTAGGCAACTCAAGGGACAAACAGTTCAAGACTATACACAGGAGTTTAAGAAGAGGGCTTTGTTGTTTGGAGTAAACTTGAATTCCCAAGATACACTGTTGAAATATATTAGGGGTTTACATTCCTACTTGAAACATACTATCCTTATGTTCAATCCAAGAATTTTAGATGAGGTATGTGTGCAAGCCACGCACCTTGAAGCAAGAGGAAAGAACATTCAGGAAGAGGGTAGTAAGAAGAAGCCATTCAAGGGTAAGGAGAAAGAGAAGGGTGGAAAAGGTAAAGGAAAGAAGAACACAAGTGTGAATAAAGAAGGGAAGAAAACTAAATGCCAACATTGTTCCAAAGTTGGGCATGATGAAGCCCATTGTTGGAAATTACATCCTGAACTAAGGCCTAAGAAACCAAACAATAAGGGAAAACAAAAGACGACCGCTACCACACAACATGATCTTGGATTAGATTCTGGTGATGAGACCAAGATTTCAGCCATGGTAACAAAAGGAAAAGAAGCTATAGCAAGTACTAGTTCCTCACATAGTCACAACAACACTCCAATTGAAGAATCAATGATAGAGTTGTTCCATGTAAGGGTAATTTCAAATCATACAAAGATTGATGCATTATTTGATATTGGGTCACAATCAAACTTAATTTCATAAGACTTGGTCAAAAAGATTAACCTTGAAACTATACCTCATAATAATACATATCCATTGGGTTGGATAATCAATAATGCAAACTTACAGGTTACAAGGAAATGCATTCAAGTTTTCCTTTACTGAAAAGTTCATTGATGAAGTTGAGGTAGATGTAGTTCCACTTGACATCTCAAGAATCATTTTGGGAAGTACTTATTTGTATGATAGGAAAGAAGTATTTTATTTCCATGAGAACAAACACTTATTTCTTAAGAATGGAGTGGAGTATATTGTGAGAGCCCATCACAAAAAGTTCAAAATTTATTTGGTTAATGCAGGACGTATGAAGGGATTGGTAAATGTAAGTAAAAGTTTTGTGCTTCTCATGATGAAGAAAAATAATGATATTGATTAGGAATATTTTGAATTTTGTGATGACAAATTAAAATCTGATTTGTTTGATGTGCTAAGCAAGCATGGCAATATGTTTCAGGAACCAAAGGGGTTACCTCCCAAGAGGGGAATTCAGCATGAGACATAGCTGCAGCAGGATGTTCCACTTCCAAACATTGGCATGTAGCGCATGTCGATCATGGAGAGCATGGAAATGAAGAAGCAAACTCAAGAATTGCTTAACAAAGGTATCATATGCCCATCTACTTCTCCAAGTGGTTCACCCATTGTCTTGGTGCTAAAGAAGGACGGGACTTGGTGCATGTGTGTGATTTCCGTGCACTGAACAAAATAACTGTAAAGAATCGTTATCCACTCCCAACAATTGATGATTTTCTTGATCAATTGACGTATGAAAAGTATTTCACTAAGTTAGACTTATGAAGTGTTTATCATCAAGTTAGAATAGCTGAAGAGGACATTTGGAAAACTGCATTTAAAACTAAACAAGGATTGTTTGAGTGGCTTGTTATGCCTTTCAGTCTTACAAATGCTCCAGCTACTTTCATGAGACTTATGAATGATGTATTGAGACCATTTCTAGATGACTTTGTGTTACACAACATTTTGTCACTATCCCTTGATTCTGGAGGACCTCTATAGTGAACCCTTCATTCTTTCCCATCATGAAGAAAATTCCATTGTGTCCCTCTTCATGAGCAGAACAATTCCCTTTTGCATCATTTCCCAAAAATATTCTGTTTTTCCTAGTTTACAAGATCGGCGCTAATGACCCGTGTCCTCCTCACGCCGATATGCAGGGATTAAACTGTCCCTAGCACCGAACGGAGCGACTGAGCCTTTTTCCAATCGCGTCGATCCTCTTTTGGAAAGTTTTTTAAATATGGAGCTGAAGCTTCCAGCTCTAGAAGCTTCGTAACGGAAGTCTGGTAAATGGTTAGGTTGGATGGAGTTGAGGAGGTCAGTTTGGGCTCCTTTCCCCTATTAAGATGGAACTACCTCAAGAGATAAGACCTTCTCCCATGAGAAGAGGAACCATCTCCCCTCCATCCAAGCAATATAAACCTCTCTTCTTCCCAAGCACAAGCTAGCTTTTAGTTCTAATTATGTTCTGGTTGAGTTTTTGATTTTGGAGTAATCAACAAGTTATCCATACTTTGTAGCTCTCTATGAGGTAGAATTGTGAGTTTGGTTTGGTGTGAAGACTAAAGGGAAGAGCCTTAAGACTACCATTGTTGGGGCCATCCATGGAATGCTAGCAGAAGTGTGTGGGAACTCGGATATGTCGGAGGAGAACGAAAATGCCAAGACATCGGTTGTAATCTCTTCTTGATCTAATATAAATGTAACTATTGATTAATTTCCTACATGAAGTGTTTATTTGCATCTTTATTGCTTAATGTTTCTTGGCCTGTTAAGTAGGTTGAATACAAGTTGTATGTTATTACATTTGTTGTTTGATGTTGTTTACTTGTTTCAGGTGTCCAAATAAGGAAATGGGAGATAACTGGGACATGGAAGCAAGAACATCCCCAGGCATAATAGTGCACGAAGAGGTAGGCCCTCTCATTGGATGGTTTATAGCCCTAGGGCATCTAGGTTGTCATCCATTCAGGTGACTGTGAACTTAGTGAGTCAAGTTGTTGGTGAATTTACTCCTTGCATTTCATTTATAGTCCTCTTATTGCTTTGATCTCCATCACACAAGTTTGAAAAGTTTTGTTTGCTTGTTTAAAAATCTATTTTCCAGCATAGATCACATTGCTTGTCTTGTTTTTGGTAGAGTCATTGCGTCATTTGTTTGGAAGGAATTTTTTTTTGTGCCTTTTCATCTGCTTGAGGATTGATTGTCTCGAAAACTTTTTCATTGAAGTGTTTGATGAGAGATTCATTTTGTCATTTCATGAAAAGTACATAATTCTAGTTTTCTACATCAATATGTTACGTTAGTTAGCAACATTGAAGACTAGAGTTGCATTTGCATTTGAAAAAAAAAAATAGTTCTCTTTACTTTTGAAAGGACTGTTTAAAGTGCGCTTGTTAGGAAAATAGGAATTGGAAAGAGTTTTTTATTAGTTTATTTTCAAAAAAGTAAAGTAGTGAAAAAATCATTTTGCTTTCGGTTTCTTGTTTGTTTGCATTTGATTGTGTTTTATACCCTCTCTAGTGTAGACAATTCATCGAAGACAAATATATCTTTTCTCATATAGCTACATGTAGGAGTTTTGTCAGATGACAGCAATAGGGCCTTCTAATTGAAACGTAATTCAAGATCAACCGTTAAAATTTATCGAATTAACCTAAGGAAGCATTGAAACTTAATGCTTAAATTTAGAGGTCTAGGCTAAAGATGTGTTCTGGCGTCTTAAAACCTAGCAACTGTCATTCGCTTCGGCACTAGACAGTGCTAGTACAGACTTGTGCTCCCTGTGCCATTGTGTATATAAAGGGAAACCCCACTAGGCTGCAATCCTTTATCCATAGGAAGTCGAGTCTGTTGCCTTGTAAACATGATACACTGAACGCAGCATTTAGATATATTGCCTGCCCATACTTTTCGGTTCGCCGGGAGGTATTATGCAATTCACGTTTACCTGGTAATCCTTTATGCCTAGAGTACACTGAGTAGTCATTTTTTATCTTTATTGACTCTTTAATATTTAAAAGATGATCGAACACTTGTCCTTTCGAGCTCATTAACTTCGAAAGCGACTAGAGTCACCTTTTGCCCTTTTCTCGACTCTTAAAACATGAAAGGGAAAAGTTTTGTTTCAGTGTTTTAAAATTAACTTCCCACGAAATATTCCTGGTAAAAGTTATCTTCCTTAGTCATTATTTAGGGTCAATTCCAATGGAAACATTTCCAGAGTCCACCAGCCACGGATTCCCCTCGGATGGGAATCCTGGTCCTTTTCCTTCTTTTGGAAATGTTGGTGCTCCTTATATGACAATGTTGTCCCTCCTTGGGTTAACCATTGGTTTACCTTTCTCGTTATTTTCAACCTCAGTGGTCCCGAGTGTCCCAAATCCTATCCAAATTTTTGCTTCTTTTGAATCACATCATGTTGATTCTAAAGTTGACCTCTCACCTTCTTCCCCCATTTCTTCACCCTCCTCTTCTACTTCACCTGGTAAAAGTTTAGAATCCAGTAACTAGGAGGCTTAGAAGAAGAAGAATATGAAGAAGAAGAATTTAGATAAGTGAGAGGCCAACCGTGCATCTGTTACTCCAAATGCACCTCCCATAGACAAACCTTTCGATCCTCCACGGAAGGTCATATTCCCTTGCAAGCTATGTAAGGGTGACCATCTCCTTCGAGACTATCCTGGCATTCCCAAAGTCTTAGAGGTATGGTCTCAAGACTTGAATCGACCATCCCCGTTGACCTCTGGAGATCATGTTGATGCTACACCTTCAAATAATGATGGTAAGAAGAAGGTAAAGATTAGATTCCCCTGTAGGTTATGTGTAGGAGAGCATCTTCTTCACCTTTGTCCTCTTATGGATAAAGCTTCCAAGTTTTTGGAAAACCTTACAACTTCTCAACCCCAACTTCTTGTTGGCTATCAGAGGCTTTCTTCTAACCCTCTCCTAGTTGGTAAAGAGATTGATTTGAATTCATCTCTTGCCCATCCTGCTCTTCCTGAGCATGACTCTCTTGTGTCTGGTTGAAAAGAGTGTCGACTTGGCTCCGTCTTCAGTTTTTCACTCTGTTCCCGAAGAGAGTAGTGATGATCATACTGCTCATGTTCTTCTCGTCTCCTCAGATTCTCATGAATTGAAGAGTGACCCTCCCGTTCCAATTGTTCATGAGAGTCCTTCTCCTTCTCCTACAAGGCATGGGGGTAATCATATGATACCCCCACCAAGTAGTTATATCATTTCTTTCGATTAGAGTCCATTGACTACTTTCCTCCTTCCATCTTATGTGCCTTTCCAGATTATAGTACAAGCCTATAATATGGTAGTACATAACACTATATTAGATGAAGGTGCATCTGTTAGCATCATGTCTTTAACAACTTGGCAAGCTTTGGGTTCCCCACAGCTTGTGCCTGTCACTCATAATTTGTTGGATTTCAACAAAAAAACCAGCCAACCCTTAGGGGTCCTTCCAAAGTTCCCTATTAATTTGGGAGGAAAGACTGTCTATATAGACGTGATGGTAGTCCAAGGTCCCTTAGATTTCAATCTTCTCCTTGGATGCGACTATGTTTATGTCATGGGAGCTCTTGTTTATTCACTTTTCCATGTGGTTTATTTTCCGCACGAAGGGAGAATTGTGACTATTGATGAACTATCATTCATTGGTCACCAGCCGCCTCCTTTGCAACCATCGTCCCCTATGGGCTCTTGTTTGCAAGCAATACCTTCCCCGCCACAGGTCAATTATGTGGCTACCCGTTCCATCTCCACATCTACTGATGATCACAAAGATGGTATAATACCTTATGTACTGGGGCATTGGAACCTGATCTGTCTATGGTACCAATTGACATGTATTCCTCTTAGAGCGTGGTTCTTCCGTCTAGTGAAGAACTCTTGGGAGCCATGTTCTCATGTGGTTCATGAATAGATGTGACGAGGATAGTTTTGTCCTGTATCAACCTCGTTAAAAATGAAACAAATATGAGGATAGTTCCCAGTATTGTGTCAACCTCGTTAAAAAAAGAAACAAAGTCTTGAAGCATAGTTCTTGGTCTTGTGTCAAGCTCGTTAAAAAATGAAACAAGGGTCTCGAGGATAGTTCTTTTACTGTGTCAACCTCATTAAAAAATGAAGCAACTCCCTTTTCCAAATAAAGTCTTTGATTAAGCTCTCGTAAAATCCTAGTTGAGTCTTTCCAAGGTCTCGAAAGTGAACCTTCATTCCATCCACCTAGCTGCATGAAATGAAGCTTGGGGGGGCATCTACCTCAAATTGAGTTATTATGCTGGGGGCATGCAAACTTAACTCAAGCATAGTTTGTTTTTGTTTCAATCTTGTGGAAACATGAAACCGAATTCAAGAAGAGTTCCCCACGGTTCAAGCTTGTGTAAAAATGAACCCATGCCCAATTTACATCTTGTGATTGCCATTTTTATCAGCTAATTTCTGCTAGATGAGCCTTAGTTGTTTCATTCCATCACCACCATCTCTTTGGCCGATCATATGCTTTCACTTGGTTATTTTTTCCGCAACGATGAGTGGTTTTGTTAGCCAGCCTCTTGACCATTACATGTTTTGAGTAGTTCCAGAATTGCCGAAACTAGTTGCTACTCTTTATACCACTCGTTCCTCCAGGATGAGTCGCCTTTAAGCTCTTTTCTAACTCATAAAAAATGAAAAGATTCCCACGTATTTTTCCCTTTTTGGCTCTTTAAAGAGAATAAAAATGGGGGGTCCACTTTCAAGCTCTTTTATGACCCTTTAAACAAGAAAAGATTGTCGAGCTCTTGTCATTTTGAACTTGTTAAAGGTTGTGAAACATCATTCACCTAGTATACGTTTACCCCTTTTTCGGGATGGGATGAACTATTTACGAAAAAGGTACTCCTTGACTGAAATGGTCAAGCGGTTCTCTCAAGCATCATTTTCTACCTTTTCGGGCTTGAGAGACACAAATGTACGAAAAGGGACCATGTGGAGTTTTCTTTTCTATGTCTTTTTCAAACTCTCTAAACATGAAAAGGATACCGAGTTACACCTTTGTCGGACTCGTTAAAACATTAAACGACATCGAATTCATCACCATGACGGATGTAAGATTCTCCTTCCTAGGGCTCATTAAAATTACTAGGTCAGATTCATCCGAAGGATGGACTTACAATGCAAGCATATGCTATTCCCTTCAAGCTTGCGATTAAAAAATAATTGGGGTACTTGCGAGAAATGGTGGGGGAAAAATGGGAAATTTTATCAGTTGTGCAACAACTCACTCTTGAACATGACACTTTATGCTTCTAGTCAGGTTGGGATATCCTCACTGCATCTTTGACCTTCCTGGGTTGGGTTGTTTATTTTTTCCTTCCATTTGACCTCTGCCATGTCATCATGACCACCGATACTATGGATCCAAAAGATGCTAAACTTTGAGTTGTGTCGCTGATATGTTCAAGAGTTGTCCTTCTGCAATCACACTTACTCCTGATTCTCTGTATCATCCAAAATCATTTGCATCCCTTTGTCTCATGTTGATGATGTGGGATACATCATGGCCCTCCTGTGACACGGTCACTTCCTATCAACTTTAGCTCATTATCTAGGAAGTTGGCCGAGAGACTCCCTTCCAGTACCTTAGAGCTTGCATGACCTAATGGCAAGTTCTTTGCACTCGACGATAAGTTCACATCATTGGATTTCGATTGGGTGATTTCACGGGTGTTCGACTTTAGTTCCTTTATTCACATTCTGTGAATTGTGCTACTAGTACCTTGAGAACCATTGTCATTATTGGTGGTTTCTCTCACGCTTGTTAGCAATTTACATCATTGACTGGTAATCAAGAGATTTTCTAGAATGTTCAATGTCAACACATCTATTCACATGTTAGAATTTGTACTTTAATTGGGTCATGTTGGAGCGCAAGACCCTGGGCTCAGATTACAAAAGTCTAGGTTGCAAGGCGACGTGACATGGTTGTGCTGATATACATGTCTTTTTCAGATGGATGGCTACGACCATACCATGAGTTATCATATGTGATCCTTCTCATTATTGGATGGCTGCGACCATACCTTGGTTTCAATATGATCCTCTTTATCGGATGGTTGTGCCCATGCCTGGATCCATTTACATGATCATTATATGGATGGTTGTGTCAATACCACGATTCACATATAATTTGACAGAGTTTTCAGTAATGTATATGTATCTGTATGTTCTTATAGGTTTTCTGACGACAAACTTTGGTTCCCGCACTGATTCATAAATCATTTCACCCCTCACTCTAGTTTGACCTTCACACTTTAGGGGACATCTGTTACACAACATTTTTTCATTGTCCCTGTACTCCCCATTCCTTGATCCTGGAGGACCTCTATAGTGAACCCTACATGCTTTCCCATCATGAAGAAACTTCCATTGTGTCCCTCTTCATGAGCAAAATAATTCCCCTTTTGCATCATTTCCCAAAAATATTCTGTTTTTCCCAGTTTACAAGACCAACACTAATGACACGTATCCTCCTCACGCCGATATGCATGGACTAAAACTGTCCCTAGCACCGATAGGAGCGATTGAGCCTTTTTGATGCAGGAGCATTCAGATCAAGGAAAATCATTGTATTTTAGTAGACATAGGGGGCCTTGTGTTTTAAGGAAGTTGGTTTCCTAAATGTTGAATTAATGTAATTAATAAGGGTTTTGAGTAATTTTAATGAGAATAGGATTTAATTGAATATTGTGAGGCATAATTGTAAACGTTCTCGAAGGTAGGAGAACATGAGAGATTTAGGATAGTCGAGTGATGAAAGGTTTTAGAATTAATTGTAAAACTCAGATTACGAGTCAGTTCATGAATTTATGGATTAGAGAGGAGTTTTAGGAATGAGGAAGAAATTTAGGAATTTTGTTGAGGAGTTTATGGATCTAAATCAGAAATTGGTTTTAGAATCCCTTTGTATAAATGAAAGCCTAAAAGGCATGATCAAAAGTTAATCAGAGGCTAGATAGATAGCTAGAGTGTGGTTTTAAGCCTACGAGCAGAGTGTAAATAGAGGCCACTAATATTAGAACATCAGGCCAGAGAGACAGAGATCTCATTCTGTAATCATTATTTATATTTATTAATGTAATCAACTCAATTCTGAGTTCGAATGTGTGTTCGAGTGTTGAATGATGAGTGATGACTGAATAGGAATTCAGTATAAATATGTGTGTAGGCAGAGTCGAGGTGAATACATAGAGGAGGAGAAGAGATAGAGGATCTTAATGGGTGTTGAATGATTGTAGAACCAAGTAATGGACAAATCGTTCATGAGTAAAGAACTCACAATGTTGGCCAGGAGGAGTGTGCAGCGGAATAGCAAAAGGAAGAACCTTTGAAAAAACCCAAAACCACAGAAGAACTGAAGAAACGGCAGAAAAAACAAAAGTAAAGAGGCGGACAAAAGGATGAAGAATTGTTGCACCGTAGCCATTGGATCTTATTGATCAATGGCCAGGATCATATCGCAGCGTTCATATCGCATCGCAACTTTTTAAGTGAATGAACCCCAGCCTTAAGAAATTCCCAATTGCGATCAAGCAATATCAAGCATGGATCGTCGGATCAGGAAGAAGATCAACGGTGGAGATTCAATCTAAGTACTGGCGGAGAGAGAAGACAGGTATCGATATGGACCATAGGATCTAAAGACCTCGTTATCCAACGGACCATTAACCTTAAGGAGTGGACCCGAACTTTTATAAGTTGGGAGTTTATATTTCCCATCGAGTCCGAAAAGGCGTTAACCCTCGCATAAGTTGTTCTCTCAAAATTGTTGTACACCGTCGGATCAAGTGGATCTTGATCAACGGTTGTAAAGCATCGAGAAAATCTGTTGATCGGGAAGGAGTATAGCCATCAGATCGAGAATAAGATCGACGGTGGAGAAAGGTCGCGACAAAGACATTGAGAAGGCGGACCTGATAAGTTATAGGGGCGTGGTTAATAATATTTGAGATCCGATATTGCGTTATCGCATATCGGATGCGATAGAGCCCAGTGTTAACGAAACCCCACGAAGGAGCGATTGCGATTAGCGATAAAGAGGAGCCTCGGTAACTGTGCAGAGTCCATATTAAAGTGGAAAAAGGGTATGTTTATGCATGTTTATATGTATTTCTTCTTTAAAAGAATATTAATGGGATTAAGGCACTAATAGAAGGGATTGTGTTTTAAGTCCTATATAACCAATGGGGAGAATTATATATGCGGGTATAAATTTAATGAAGGTTTTAGAAGGGTGTATGCGTCCCGATAGTAACGATAGGAAGGATTTAAGGAAAGGCTTTAATAAAGTCCTAAATGAAGGTTAAGGGTTGATTAAAGTCCCGATACATGCATATTGAATGAAGGGTTAGACTATGTTGGGTTTTAATAAAACATTCCGCATAGAGATTTATTAAAGTGGGCCTTAACCCTTAATTACAGAAGATTTAACTCGATACAGAGTTAAAATTCCAGGGACAGACAGGCTAGGTGCATAATCCATGCAAACTGTGGGAAAGCAGGGGTAACCCTGTGTCACTTTTTCCAGTCGCACCGATCCTCTTTTGGAAAGTTTTTTAAATATGGAGCCGAAGCTTCCAACTCTAGAAGCTTCGTAACGGAATTCTGGTAAATGGTTTGGCCGGATGGAGCCGAGTAGTGTTACAGATCCATTTGGGCACATCACTCCCATCATCCAAATCAATGTTTTAGGGCTCATCAAACCCTAATTTCAGTTGCTACATGCCCTAAACAAGTCAACCTTTTGAATGCCTCCTTCCCAAACAATTTCATGGCCTGAAGACATCTTGAAATGACCTCTAGAGGGACCAGCGTAGGTAGGCCCATGCAAGGGTGTGCTGCAGAGTAGTTAGTCCATGCCAGGGTGCTCTGCAGAGCACTTAGGCCCTCTTTGACCTGCGCTGGGCAAGTTTGAGTGAAATTCACATAGGGTTTGGGGAATATTCTTATCTTCTGGAGCATTCTAGAAGATTCCCACACTTATCATCTCCTATGAGCTCGAAAATGGATGAGGAATGAGTTAAGATACCTCCTATCCTCTCACCCCTTCCTCCATGGAACTAATTCTAAGTATGGAAGGCCATTCAATATCCTCATTGATGACAAAGCCTCCTCCATCTTCCTATATATTGAGCACTCATCTAAGTGATCAAGGGTTGGACTTTGATGAATTGTAAGGAGATAATTTTAGTTTGAGAATTGATACTATTGTAAGTGTCATTATGCTGCCAGAATGTCATGCTTATGATGTGATGTGGATGGAACCAAAGCTGGAGGAGTGACTTCGAATTAGGCTTCATGGTTGTAATTCTTCCTTCTATTCAATAAAGTATTTGCACCTTTTTCCATATGCTTATCTTGATATGTGATGCTTATATGTGTGAATGTATCTGATTCCATTTACTTGTAATCAATAGATCTTTTGCTTTGATTGGTTCTTTTTCTTTTGTTGATGTTTACAGGTACTCCTCAAGTGTGTTAAGTACGGGAAGGAGCAACAGGATCGATACAAAGGAGACAAGAGGAAAGTGAAAGTACAAGTAAGTCCTCTGATTCTCTTTCTCTTATCTATTGTTTATAGAAAAAGGTTAAAGTGATTTAAACTATTGCTCTAGATATAGCTACTTATTTAGGGAATTAGTATTTATCGGTAGATACCAAATTCTTCATAAAAAATTGCCGAATCCACTGGGGAATAATCCTCACTCCAAGTAGCTTATCACATCCTAGGACACTCTAGCAGACCTTACTTTCTTTCATTGATTGTATTTCAGCCTTTTAGAAGTGTTTTTGATAAAAACATTGTCATTAGATGCCTCTTGATTGGCCTCTCTGGAAACAGCGTAGGCTTGTTCAGGGGATAATGCTATGTAGAGCACCCTTGAGTGAGAGATAGTGCTCTGCAACGCAGTTACTCCCTTTTTGATATGCGCTGATCCTCCTTAGGTCAAACATCCCACCTTTGACTTGGATTTTTTCCAAATTTGCTTCTGAAGTTGCTTGTTGAATGATCAATGAGTGCCATGTCTCTGAAATCAATATTGTATCTCCTTTACTAGCCCTACTTTGACTTGATTAATTAATGTTTCTTAAATGATTTCTTTGTCATTATCGATTCATCGTCAAAGTTAGATTATAGTTGATTAATCTTTGTTCGAAATAAAGTGTCGTAAAAGTATTCTTTTCCTTCAAAACAAAACTGTTGTAAAGTATTTGTTCTTGTAAAAAGATTGATTGATTGTATGTGCATTAATTTCCTTTTTGTTCATCATAAAATTAAGGGAATAAAAAAGAGAAACTTGCATCGTGCATTGAAAAAGTTTGTGTGTGCTCATAGGAATAGTTTAGGTAAATTGCATTAGATTGTGTTCTTTTCTCTTTGATTGAAAGAAATTTGATTGCTCTATTCCTATTAGTTAAGGTTTTCATTGTTAAATTGAATGGAAAGGATGCTTATCATGTTAGTTGCATTCTAGGAATTGAAAATACTTCACGTGGTGAACCTTGAAAGGAAAATTCCTATTCAAGATCAACTTAAAATTAACCTCAATTTACCTAATGGAGCATTGTCACCTAACGAATAACACTTAGAGGTTCTAGGCTAGAGACATGTTCCGACATCGTAAAACATAACAACTATCTCTAACTTGTCTGCAATACATCTCGAGTGTGATATCTCATTGCACGTACGTGAGTATATCATAGCTCATCCACGTACCTTCGGGTATATAGGGCGGTGTTACAGTACGTAAAGTATATGGGAATGCTCTCACTGTGCGGTGTTGCATTAGACAATGCTAATACGGATTGGGCCTCCACATACTTTCAAGTCTATATGGGAGGACAACACTAGGTTGCTATCCATCCTTAGGTAACCGAGTCGGCCACTTTGTACATTGTGATACACCAAACACAACATTCAAGGAGATTGCCTGCCCGTACTTCTCGGTTCGCTGAGAGGTATTCTACAGTTCACAGTTGCTTGGTAATCCTTTTTCCTATATCATCCCTCTTTTGTGTTGTTATGTTATTTTGATTAAAATAAAATTAATTGACCGTGGATAACATCCTCTACACTCACTCCTTAGTTGATCTTAGGTTGAGACATATGGTGACAAATCCAGAGTCCACCGATCAAGGAATTCCTTTTGATGGGAATCCTAGTCCTTTTCCTCCATTCAGAAATATTGGTGCTCCTTATATGGCTACATTGTCCCTTTCAGGACTTACCGTTGGCTTACCAGTATGGTTGTTTTCAACCTCCTTGGTTCAAAATGTCATGATTTCTCCGCAACAAAGTACTCCTCCAACTGGACAAAATCAACCTCCAGTTGATCCTAAAGTTGACCCTTTGCCTTCTTCCTCAGTTGTTTCTTCCTCCCATTCTTCCTCTTCGCCTGGTGAAAGTATTGGTACTAGTAACCAGGTGGCTAAGAAGAAGAAGAAAGGGAAGAAGAAGAAGAAGAAGAAAATTCAACAGGGGGGAAACCAAGCAACCATTTCTTTGAATGCAACTTCTAATGAGAAACCATCCGATAAGCCTCACAAAGTTTGATATCCGTGCAAACTTTGTGCGGGAGACCATCTTCTACGAAATTGTCCTGGTATTACTCAAATCTAAGAAGAATGGTCTTCTCATTCACATCATCTTGTGTCATCAACTTCTGGAGATCATGCTGGTGACACACCATCAACTAGTGGTAGTAAAGTTCATGGAAATAAGGGTAAATTTAAGTTTCCCTATAGGTTATGTGAATGGAATCACCCCATTCACCTTTGTCCCTATTTGGATGAAGCCAAAAAAGTGGTGGATAACCGTCCTGCTTCACCGTAGCGACTTCCATCTGGTTACAGGAGACTATCCCTTAATCCTTCACTAGTTGATAAAGTGTCTGACCCAAATCAACCACCGGTTAAACCCACTCTCTTTGAATTTGAATTCCATGAGTCTACACTTGACCGATCATAGGTCGAGGAAACAATTGACCCGATTTCACCTTCAGTTAATCATACCTTTCCTGAAGAGAGTGGATATGATACCACTCAGGTTCTTTTTGTTTCTTCAGATTCCAATGAGCTTGGGGGAAATCCTCCTGTTCCATCAAGACAGGAGGAAAATCCTCCCGTTCTCGTAACTCAAGGGGGGAATTCTCCCATTCTTACAGTACCCCCTCCAAGTAGTCTAGTCACTTCCTTTGATTAGAATCGACTGACAGGATGTTGTCTTCCTTCTTATGTTCCTTTCCAGATCATATTACAGGTTTGTAATATGATTGTACCTAGCACTATTATAGATGAAGGTGCATCTATGAGTATCTTTTCCTCCACTACTTGGCAAGTCCTCGGTTCATCGCCACTTGTGCCTGTTACCCAAAATCTGTTAGCTTTTAACAGAGGAACTAGTCAACCATTAGGGATCCTTCCTCAGTTGCCTATTACTTTAAGAGGAAAAATTGTTTATATCAATGTGATGGTAGTCCCAGGCCCTTTAGATTGCAATTTACTTCTAGGGTGCTACTATGTTTATGACATGGGAGATATTGTTTCAACACTCTTTCAAGTGACGCATTTCCCTTATGAAGGCAGAATTGTCACCGTTGACCAGCTTTCATTTCCAGGTCCAAATTTGGCTTCCAGTCAACCATCTTCCCTAAATAGTCCTCTTGTAGCAATGGTATCATCCCCACCACGGGTTAATTATGTGGACCCGTTCCATGACTACATCAACGGACGATCAATTCCATGATGTTGTACATTATGTACTGAGGGCATTCGAACCAGATCTCTCCTTCCAGAGCATTGTTCTCCCATATGATGAGAACCTCTTGGAATTCATGACCTCTTATGGGTCATGAACATAGAAATATGAGGATAGTTCTTTTACTGTGTCAACCCCATTAAAAAATGAAACAGGTCCATGGGGATAGTTCCTGGTCATGTGTCAACCTCGTTAAAAAATGAAACAAAGGGTATGAGGATAGTTCCTTGTCTTATGTCAAGCTCATTAAAAAATGAAACAAGGAATATGAGGATAGTTCCTGGTCTTGTGTCAACCTCGTTAAAAAATGAAACAAAGGGTATGATCATAGTTCCTTGTCTTGTGTCAAGCTCGTTAAAAAATGAAACAAGGAATATGAGGATAGTTTCGTGTCTTGTGTCAAGCTCGTTAAAAAATGAAACAAGGAGTATGAGCATAGCTCCTTGCCTTGTGTGAAGCTTGTTAAAAAATGAAACAAGGAATCTGAGCAGAGTTCCTTGTCTTGTGTCAAGCTCATTAAAATAATGAAACAAGGTCCCTTGGAGCAAAGTTCCAAGTCGAGTCTTTGAGTAGATCTTGTAAAATCCCAGTTGAGTATTTCACTTGATCTCGTAAATGAACCTTCATTCCATCCACCTAATAGCCACAAGTAGTCTACTTAGGTGAATTTAATGGAGCTTGGGGGCCATGCACCTAGAATCGAGTCATCATGCTGGGGGAATGTAAACCAATCTCAAGCATAGTTTTTCATTTCAAGCTTGTCTAAAAATGAAACTGAATCCAAGCATAGTTTTTTGTTTCAAGCTTGTGTAAAAATGAACCCATTTCCATTTTAACCCTCGTGATTGCCATTTTATCGGCCTTTTCTGTCAGATGAGCCTTAGTTTTTCTCCTTCCATCGTCACTATCCGCTTGGCTGATCATACGCTTTCACTTGGTTTCTTTACCCTTTTTGAGGAACAGTGGCAATGAGTGGTCTTATTAACCAGCCTCTTCACATAAATCAACATGTTTTAAGAAGTTCCAACATCAGTAGAACCAGTTGCTATCCTAGACACCACTCGTTCCTCAAAGTGGAGTTCTCTTTAATCGCTTTTTAGGCTCTCTAAATATGAAACGATTGCCGAGCGCTTGTCCTTTTCAACTCGTTAACAGATTGGAAATGACATCTACTCAGTATAAGTTTAACCCTTTTTCGACTGAGATAGATTATTTACGAAAAAGGAATACATTGATCGAACATGGTCAATAGGTTCTCTTTCATATTGTTTTACATTTTTTCAAGCTTGAGAGACAAATCTACGAAAAAGAACTTATGGAGTTTTCTTTTCGTCCCTTTTAAAACTCTCTAAACATGAAAAGGACTGAGTTATGTTTGTCGTTAAACTCATTAAAACATCAAATAGCGATAAACTTGTCAATCATGACAAGCCTGAGTTTCACCTTCGCTATACTTGTTAAAACATCACATAGCAATGGATTCACCTGAAGGGTGGAATTATACAACAAGCATATGTTATCCTCCTCAAGCTTGATAAAAATAAAGAAGTACTGGTCATCAATGACTAGGAAAAATTGAAAAAGGGTTAAACCACTTTTGGTAGCAGATCGCTCTTGAACATGACACTTTCACTTCATCAGCGTGACTATTTGGGTTGGGTTATTAGCTTGATGATTATCATACCATTGGTCTATCATACCACCCATCACTTTGTTTTGGGTCAATGCTACCAATTCATTTCAGTGTCACCGAAATGTTCAAGAGAAGTCATTTAGTTAATATTCATCCTTTGCAATCCATAAACCTTCATTTTCATGACTCCCATTCTTGAACCTTGTGTCATCAGTCAAATTATGTCTCCAAAATCATTACACTTGTTTCGTGTCGTTGATCAAGGATACATCAAGGCTCTCCTGCGATGACTCACTTCTTGTCAACATCAACACATTATCCAAGAAGTTGACTTAGAGACACCCTTCCAGTACCTTGACGCTTGCATACATCAATGGAAAGTTTCTCACTTCCGGCGATAGGTTGACATCACTGGCCTTCGACCAAAATAATTTGTATGGTGTTCAACATCAAAACATCCATTCAAACCATGTAGAATGTATTGTAGTACCTTGAGGATCATTATCATTATTGGTGATTTCTCTCGCATTTGTTAATGGCTTACATCATTGGCTGGTAATCAAACGGTGTCTTCCCATGTTCAAATTTAGATCATATATTCGCATGGTTAGACTCGTACTTGAGTGAACGATTGAATGACATAGAAGACCCTAGATCTAGTTTCATCTATCCAGGCTGCGATTTCAGGAAATGTACGAAATTATCCGTACAATGGCTTTACATTGATGGTCATTTTGATCATGGGTCTATGTCTGTAGACAATTGTCTATGTACTTGTAATGAAAGTTTATATGTTGAGCATGGGTATGCCTTCCCTCAACAATTCATGAGAAAAAATCAAAATATCATGATATTATGTATTGTAGGTCACCAGCGACTTTGGAACCTCCTCATCACATCATAAAGCATTTCACTTGAAATTACATTTTCGACTTCATGCTTTAGGGGGAAGATGTTACAGATCCATTTGGGCACATCACTACCATCATCTAGATCAGTGTTTTAGGGCTCAACAAACCCTAATTTCAGTTGCTACATGCCCTAAACAAGTCAACCTTTTGAATGCCTCCTTCCCAAACAATTTCATTGCCTGAAGACATCCTGAAATGACCTCTATAGGGACCAGCGCAGGTAGGCCCATGCAAGGGTGCGCTGCAGAGAAATTAAGTCCATGCCAGGGTGCTCTGCAGAGTACTTAGGCCCTCTTTGACCTGTGCTGGGTGAGTTTGAGCGAAATTCACATATGATTTGGGGAATATTCTTATCTTTTGGAGCCTTCTATAATATTCCCACACTTATCATCTCCTATGAGCTCGAAAATGGATGAGGAATGAGTTAAGATACATCCTATCCTCTCATCCCTTTCTCCATGGAACTAATTCTAAGTATGTAAGGCCATTTAATACCCTCATTGATGACAAAACCTCCTCCATCTTCCTACAAATTGAGCACTCATCTAAGTGATCAAGGGTTGGACTTTGATGAATTGTAAGGAGATAACGTTAGTTTGAGAATTGATACTATTGTAAGTGTCATTATGCTACCAGAATGTCATGCTTATGATGTTATGTGGATGGAACCAAAGCTGGAGGAGTGACTTTGAATCAAGGTTCATGGTTGTAATTCTTCCTTCTATTCAATAAAGTATTTTCATCTTTTTCCATATGTTTATCTTGATATGTGATGCTTATATGTGTGAATGTATTTGATTCCATTTACTTGTAATCAATAGATCTTTTGCTTTGATTGGTTCTTTGTCTTTTGTTGATGTTTACAGGTACTTCTCAAGCATGTTAAGTACGAGAAGGAGTGACAGGATCGATACAAAGGAGACAAGAGGAAAGGAAAAGTACAAGTAGGTCCTCTCATTCTCTTTGTCTTGTCTATTGTTTACAGAAAAAGGTTAAAGTGCTCTAAACCTTTGTCCTAGATATAGCTACTTATCTAGGGAATTAGTATTTATCCATATATAACAAATTCTTCATAACAAGGAGGTCAGTTTGGGCTCCTTTCCCCTATTAGGATGGAAATAACTCAAGAGATAAGACCTTCTCCCATGAGAAGAGGTACCATCTCTCCTCCATCCAAGATATATAAACCTCTCTTCTTCCCAAGCACAAGCTAACTTTTAGTTCTAATTATGTTCTGGTTGAGGTTTTGATTTTGGAGTAATTAGAAAGTTATCCATACTTTCTATCTCTCTAGTTGTGTATGGGGAGGAATTATGAGTTTGGTTTGGTGTGAAGACTAAAGGGAAGATCCTTAAGACTACCATTGTTGGGGGCATCCATGGAATGCTAGCAGAAGTGTGTGGGAACTCGGATATGTCGGAGGAGAACGACAACGTCAAGACATTGGTTGTAATCTCTTCTTTATCTAATATAAATGAAACTATCGATTAATTTCCTACATGAAGTGTTTATTTGCATCTTTATGGCTTAATGTTTCTTGACCTGTTAAATAGGCTGAATACAAGTTGTATGCTATTACGTTTGTTGTCTGCTATTGTTTACTTGTTTCTGGTGTCCAAATAAGGAAACGGGAGATAACTGGGACAAGGAAGTAGGAACATCACTAGGCAGAATAGCGCACTAAGAGGTAGGCCCTCTCATTTGGTTCTAGCCTAAGGAGATTTTCCATATATTGTTTGTTTGTGGCTAGACCTACTCTTGGGCTAGAGGAATTGTTTGTGTCCACACTTAGAATTTTACCTGCACCACACTTTTTCATTGTTTACTTAGATGATATACTCATATTCAACAAATCCAGAAATGAACATGTCATGCATGTGAACAAAGTACTTGATGTATTGAGAAAAGAACAATTGTTTTAAAGATGTCAAAGTGTGAATTTGGCAAGACTTCTTTAGTGTATTTGGGACACATTGTTGGAGGAGGTGAGCTGAAGATAGACCCCTCTAAGGTTGAGGTCATTTTGAATTGGCCCAAGCCCAATATAATTACAGAGGTAAGAAGCTTTCTAGGGGCAACAAAATATTGGAGGAAATTTATTGCTAATTTTTCTTCCATTGCAACACCACTACATGCATTGAATAGTGTCAAGAAAGCCTTTCATTGGGGAGATGTACAACAGAAACAATTTGATGCCTTAAAACAAAAGATCATTTCAACAGCAGTATTGGCTCTTCCAGATCTTAGACATCCATTTGAGATTCAAATAGATGCTAGTGATTACGCCATGGAAGAAGTTATTATGCAACATGGTAAGCCCATTTCATTTCATCCTGAAATTTGTAATGGTGTGTGACTAAGTATCCCGCTTATGACAAAGAACTTTACGCATTGGTACAAAGTGTCAAAAAATGAAAACACTACTTGACGGGGAAGGAGATCATTATCCATACCGACCATCAACCATTGCAGTATTTACAGTCATAGCCAAAGTTGCAGCAATCAAGACACTTCATATGGATGGGTTTTCTACAACAGTTTCATTTGGTTATCAAGTACAAAAAGGGAATCTACAATAAGGTAGTTGATATGATTTCCAGGCCTATTGTAAATTCATCTATTTTACTCAAGCATAATTCTGTTTTTTATGAAAGTTACATTGAGCAATGTGCATATGATAATGACTTTCAAGACGTGTATGCAATCTTGAGGCAAGGAAACCAAATTGAAGAGTTATATTACTATGTACATAACGTTTTGTTGTATCACTTGGGCAAGGTATGTATTCCACAGGGAGAAAGAAACAATATCATAAGGGAGGCGCACACTTCATTGATTGTTGGATAATTTGGTGTAGGCAAGACATTAGAGAATATCCAAACGTATTGTTATTGGCTACTCATGTTTGATAATGTATCTAATTTCATTAGAGGATGTTCTTTGTGTTCAACAAGTAATTCTAGCAATAGTAAACTAGGATTGTACACTCCACTTTCGGTACATTCACGTCCATGGGAGAGTATCTCAATGGATTTTGTAGGAGGTATTCCATTGTCAAGGAAAGGTCATGATTACTTGTATGTAGTTTTAGACAGGTTCAACAAGATTTGTATTCTAACACCATGTAAAAAGCAAATTACAGCTGAACAAGCAACTCATATTTTCTTCCAAAATATTTGGGTTCGTTTTGGTCTTCCTACTTCCATTGTAAGTGATCAAGATTCTTGATTTGTTGGGATTTTTTGGTCAAATTTGTGGGACATGATGGACACTAAGTTGAAGAAGAGTACACCCTTTCATCCGTAAAGAGATGGGCAAACCGAGGTGGTCAATAGGACAATCATTCATCTTCTTAGATGATATTGTAGCAAACATCCCAAGTTGTGGGATGAACAATTGCATTACATACAACATGCATACAACAGGGTAAAGCATTCTTCCACAAACACATCGCCATTTGAGGCATGTTTTGGGTACTTGCCAAGATCGCCATTGGACTTCATCTTTGAGAAAGATGTTTCCATCGATGGTCATAGCGACATTGATAAGGCAAGGAAGTTCATAGAGAAAATTCAGTTGATACATTAGACAATGCAAGAACAACTTGAAAGAAGTCAAAGAAACTACAAGGCAAGGCATGACAAACACCATGTCGATCATAGATTTCACATTGGAGATGAAGTTTGGTTATATATTACCAAATATATACTTCAAGGGGAAGGTAAAAATCTAAAGCCAATCCATTATGGTCCTCTAAAAATTCTGGAAAAGATTAGTAACAATGCATTTAAGCTAGATTTGCCTCCTTATATGCAAATATACTATGTTGTTAATGTTGAGAATGTGAGATTGTTTGAGCCCCCTTTGATTGATGATTAAAGAGAGCATGTTCAACTGCCATCAATAGATGATTTCTCGCCATAATATCTTGATGAGCTAAAGAAAGATCACATACTTGACCAAAGAAATAGATCGTCAAAGAGAGGGAATGTCAGATACCTTCGAGTGGGGCTGAAAGGAAAAAATGATTCTAAAGCCAAATGGTTGCAAATTGAGAAGGTGAGGGAGTTGTACTGTCACCTACTGAAAAAATGATAGTTCTTTTGGGGTCCAAAAGGATTCCAGTTGGGAGGAATGATCAAGTGCTCAGTATTTTTCTCAAAAATAAAAGTTCTTAGATCATCTCGGCAATACGATCCCAACGCAACTGGTTTCACTGAAAACCGAGCTCTTATGAGGAAGATATCGTGTTCTGTCCGCTTTGCTAAACAATGGAATTTTGTAAAAAAAAGTATAGTCACCGCACAGTTAGCTGTTTGTACTATTGATGTGGCAGGTGACTACGTAGGTCAACAGGATGGTCAACGTCCAATTTTGTTTCACCAAGTGTCATGTTTTTACTGGTCTGTAGGTGTGGTGACATGGCTCGATTTTATTGGTTTATGAAGGACCAATGGGGAGAGGACAAGAGGCAAGCCTAGAGACTGCAACGTGTCCCTCCCCAAAGGACCACATATATTGGTGCGCAGTAAAATTTGATGGCAGGCCGGGGGGGTCAAACCCAGGAACTGCATCAAAAAAACTGCATGACATACCATTACACCACCTTCGTAGTTCTTAAAAGACTATTGTTTCACGTTGATTTTAATGTGTTAACGCTTTTTGGTTGGGGGTTAAGAGGGAGCCAGCTTGTAGGCCAACCTCCTCCTATTGAGTAAGAGATCGAGAATGATAGGGAAACATGGCTTGAGAGGGTCAACATACATCTTGAAGGGCTGATTGAGAAGGCCAACAGGGATAAGAAGATGCTTCGCCACATGGCCTACCATTACATGACCCGCAACAAAATCTGTAACATGAGGATCAGGAAGCTTAAAGCTAGGTTGAGGAAGGCTTTAAAGAGAAAAAAGGAGCAAGATAAGTTGAGGATATTATCTGAAGCCTCACTAGCCCATAAAAGCAGCTGATGGTGGTATCCCATGCCAAAATTGGGCAAGTTTTGATGATTTTTTTGCATTTTTCAATTTTCAACACAGAAAACTGGCCCAAAAGTGGCGCTACGCTTTTTCCTGGGGCATCAGATGGAGGAAAAGTTTATATATTTGGATTCAGCGTGATGAGAGCATCCATCCCAAGAAATTTCAGAATTTTTGCAGCAAAATTGGCCCACCAAAAGGTCCAAAAACTATCAAAAAATGGCCTTTCTATCTCTTTTTGGACACACAAAAGCTGCCTTGGGATATTTTAGTTTTGAGGGGGAAAATGACCTCCAAATGCAACAATTCTAGTTGTTCTAGAAACTAGACTTGAAGACCTTTCCAATTAGCTATCATGGGCTCAATTTGGATGCCAGGAAGGCCTCCAAAAGCATGTGGAAAGTGGCACTGCACTTTTGACCAGTGGCGTTGCGCTTTTGACCAGTTTTCCCAGAAAATCAAAATTTCGCCTGTTTTGACTGTGGATTTGTCTTCTCTCTCCTCATGGATGTTTTCACTCATGTAATTAATGGCATGGCATGTAAATGTAATAGTAAAATAGTATTAAAGTGTAGATTCATTAGTTAGAGGTGGTTTTGAGGCTAATGAATCAGTTTCCCTACTTATAGAGGCAAGTTGTTTGACTGCCTATATTCCAGTTCTTAGTTGGGAAATGGTTGAAACAGCCCCTCTTCTCATGGATTCGACCCCTGATGATCAGGATGAGTAGTTTTGATGCCTATATCAAGTGTTTTCTTAGTCATTTGTTGGGGTTGGATACACTTGGATGCTCTGAACAATATTGTACATCATTGTAAGCAGTTTGGCAAGGAAATTAATAGGAGTTGCAGCTATTTTATGGGATACTTGTGGTATGGTGTTTTTGCATAGTTTCTTCTTATATTATCAGTTTTTCACATGTTTTATGTATGCCACAATCTATTTCATTGCTTCTAACTGAATGATATCAAGATAGATAGGTAGAATTCATTGTTTACAGTGCTCTGTCTTGGGAAGCCATTCAATATTCTATGTTTTCTACTGTTTGAGAAGGATACATGATCTTTACATGCCCTCCTCAGCTCCTCACCAGTCTTAGACATCTCACCTCACTCAATTTCAAGTGTAAAAGTCCATACCTACCTTGCCCCATAGAACACCCTGTATTCTGACCTAATTTCCCAGACCCAAATTGCCTAGCTCCATATGATCCAGCATAAAAACCAACAAATTCAATCAAAATCCCTTGAGCTACTATACCTAGCCTAAAATCCCATCTGATACATTCATTTTGACTAAGATCTATAAAGGAGAGAACCCTCTCTCGACCTGGTAGGGCTAGCTACCAGGTTAAGCTTGGATTGTGGTTACCCTGGGAATAGCCTTCTTTCAGCCTGAGGTCAAACCAGGTCTAACAACAAGAGTCCATAATATTGAAGTTGACACCAATTTCTCCTATGCCTCTTGTAGAGTGTTTTCAGTCCATTCTAGTTAGTTCTTGTATCTCTCAATCTCTGGTTTGAATGTATGAAGATAATCTATAGAGTTATTTTCTACCCTTAACTTGGAGATGACACCTAATGGATCATATGACCATGTAAAACTAAGGCTGAATTACATTTCTTTCAGCAATTTGTCTGCTTCTTCCCCTGCTGCCTTGCTATTACAAATGAAAGGTATTATTTGTGTTTTTATCTTGAATTCATATTTCTTATTGGCAAACACAAAATGAATCTCATCAACATTAAGCATTTTCCTGATGTATTCCAGGGAAAAAATCCTCATTGGGAGGAATTTTGGTAGTTTGTAAGGAGCAAGTTCACACACATATATCCTTATCTATCTATAATTTTGGTAAAGATACCAATCTCCTGTTCTGGCTTGGTCTGATAACTGCAAAATTTTCCTAATTTATTCACTGATTCTTGGCGCTAGATTGTTTCTTAGGAGACTGAGTGTTGGATGTACAAACATTTCTATGAATTGTTTATATGAGTATTCTTTTTGCTCCTTCATTATTAGTGTAGTCCAAAAGATGTCTACTTGTTGATTTCCCTCATCATCCAACTTTTGTAATGCAAACTTCAGCTTGTCTCCCTGAAAATACAAAAACATATATACTAACATAGAAGCATATTTAAATACTTCCTCAGTTTGGAATTTGACCAATTGTTCATGGATGGATTCTGTAAGGAATTGGCTGAAGTTGAACAAGATGGAAGGCTTAGAATCTGTGGAGAAAATGGAAAGCAATACAATAATGGCCTCATCTACCCATTGATTTGAGTAATAACCAAGGAGGTAGGAGATGACAATAATGATTTGCTTGGCTCTCTCAATTGCATCATTCGGTCTATAGATTTGGGAGTTATGGTGAATAAAATTTCTCCTCTAGGGGCAATAACAACTCTTTGGCTGGGTACATAACAAGAATGACATTTCCTGACAAATTCAGGGGCACTGTGGGTGTGGAGAAAGATATAATGGGGAAAATTGGATTCCTACAGTCCAATATCATCAGATTTATCAATGAATTTATCTTCAAGACAACAGTACATTTCAAAAAAATCAAACTCACACAGGGTTTCATGGATTTTGTAATCTCTGTCTGCCAAAGGAATATGATGAAAATCAATTGAAGGGTGGATCAGAGGACTTACAGGTTCTTCCTGACCCTTATATTTAGGAGGCATGATTGGATTAGGCTGAGAATGCTGATGAAATCCTAATTGTAGAGGTTTACAGGGTGTAGAAATGGAATCATATGCGAGAGGACAGGAAAATAGAGGCACTGGTTTGAACGACAGTTTGCTGGTGTGATCCTCGACAGTATTAAACTGTTATGATTTGAATTAGTAAGCCTATCACAAAAAAAGTTGTAGGCCGAGTATGATATTGGTAACCAAAGAATGGGAGAAAGAAGGGCTTTATATTTTTCAGGCTTTCCATTGATGGTGGCACGGGTCCATTAGGTTAATAGTTAAGTATTTAAATTACTTGATAGGTTGATTTGGAGGGAGTGGATGTGATTAGTGGGAGCAATAGATAGATGAGGTGGTGAGATGGGATTGGTGGGAGTGTAATAGATAGATGGTGGTTTTGTGCGGTGGGAAAAAGCATTTTTGGAGGGGGCCTGAGGTGTTTAACGGTTTCAGTAAGGGGGTGTGAAAACATAACATGGTGCCATGTTGTGGTGGGTATGGGCTTCAATACTTCCCATTTCGGACCCCCCCAATGGTAAATTTTGGATGGTAAGGGGGGGCTGAAAAATAATATCAGTCATTGGATATGGAAAGGGGAATTTGGATGATGTGAAAGGTGGTGGTGCTTTATCGTGATGCGATGGACATATGGTGGGGTGGGGGAAAGAAGTTAATGGAATATGATTGGATTCATGTTGAGGTAGGCAAATGAATGAAATATAAGCGGGGGAATGATTTTCGGGTAGTGAAACTTTTGAATAGTGGAATAATGCACCAAATTTCTTTTGATATATTGAACCTTAGAATAAAACCTTTATCCCTTTGCTTTTCTCCTGCGCATGAAAATATCTTTAACATTTGACTTAGGATAAAATTTTCATGCTTTTCTTGAAGTCACCATTCTATTTCTACCTACCCTCTCATTTCAATTATTTTTCTAAGCTAACATTTTCCTCTTCTTGCTTTGCAGGGTGCATTTAAACTAGCAGACCCATATCACCTTTTTTTAGATGAGAATCTACCTTATTCTATCACTTATTTCACCATTGATTCAAATTAAACTGTTGAATCAATTTTATTTCTACTTAGCTACTAATTTACCAAGATTAAACTGTTTGGTAAATCTTTATTCACTAACCTATTCAACTGAAATTGAAATGTGTTCAATCATGATTAAATTGTATGACTTGAATATAACTTTAGTCATTGTGGCATTCAAAAACAACTTGCACACAACCTTATTTGATAATGAGCTAAAAGAACTAACTTACCAGTAGTGACATTTAGACTTGTAGCACTTTCCTTATTATTTTCTATTTTATTTTTTTTGGGGTTCTTATTCCTTTTTTATTTTATTTATTTTTTTAACATACCCTCTTTTCATTTTCTTTTTTCATATATTTTTGGAAATAATTTTAATATCGAAATTTATGTACAATGTGAAATTACAAATACAAAATATTCCATCACCTTGAGATCCTATAATTTATAGGACCCTAACAAAGGAGACTCATGGGACATAATGATGGTCTCTCCTTTAGTCTCTCCATTGATTTTATCTTCACAGACAATGCTTCAGGCTCAATAATCCATGTCCGAGGCTACAACTCCAAGGTAGGTCACAGTCCCTTCTCAACCAGGGTTGTCTCCTCTATCTAGTACTCTACCTTTCCCCTTTATCTCTTCTAATTTGGTCAATTATTTTGTATGCTTCAAGTTTTCTTCTTTAGATAGGGGATCATCAATGTTTATGACATTTGATGGACCTCTCACACATTGCCCTCCCTTAAGCTACATTGATTCCCACCTCCCTCATTTGGCTCCCCTCATATCTCCTTCACCCAACCCCACGCAAGAATAATCCTCCTCCCTCTCAGGTTCCATTGAACCCTTATATTTCTTTCTCCCACATCCCCCTAATCCCTCCCTCCCACTCAATGGTCTAGGTCATAACTTCCCACATATTGCTACAGGCAAGGGCAGGGGCCACCATTCTAAACTTTTTTTATCCCAAAATAAAGCGTTGGAAAATATTACATCTAGGCGTCAACTCTCTATTGATGGGGAACTTGGAGCAACACTAGCTCCTGGGGGGGCTAACACATGATCATCCTTTCTCTCAATTGTAGGGGCTTATCCAACCCTCTAAAACAAATGATGCCTTTTTGTCTCGTAGAACTCGAGGGAGATATAATCTGCCTCCTACAAGAGAATTTGGGAGTGAGGGATTATATTTCATGCTCTCTGGATTTTTTTTTTTTTTTTTGGGGATAACATTTCACATGCACTAATGTATAAGATCAAGTGAGTGGGCAGGAGATATGATGGAAACCATTATACATCAAAGCCCTCAATGTATTGGGGATATAATTTTTCATTGTTATAAACTTTTTATCAATGGAACTCTACTTTGAATGCCTCGTTCTCAACATATATGGTCCACCTGAGGACAAGATCCCCTTTTAGGACTCCCTTTCTTAGAAATCATGCTTCTCCGAGGATAATATTATTATTGGGGGGGGGACCTCAATTTCTCTATGGGTGTTGGTGAGAGCTAGGGCCCCTATGCCATGTCAACCCAAACTTCACCTATTTTTCTAGACTTCTGAGTGACGACAACCTCATCGACATTGAGCCTCTAAATCTCAGACCTACCTAGCAAAATAAGAGAACTCGAGAGTTTCAAATTTCTAAACGTCTAGACCACTTCTTAATCACATCTCATTTGGTGGATAGAATGTCACTGATAATATAATGGATCAGGGAAGGAAAAGGCTCATACCACTCCCAAATCATGTTGGATATTAAATCAACGAGACAAAATCCACTAAGGTCCTTCAAATTTGACTCATCATGGCTCAGAGATGAGAGTTTTGTGGATATCATGAGATGAACTTGGAGGCCTTTTGATCCCCTATCAGATGTTTTGCTAGGTGGCCAATTTGTAAAAAACCTAAAAACTATGATTGAGGCCACCATTAAGTGGTCGGTCAACAAAATTTTAAGGGATACAAAAGAACTAAGAGGAGTGGAAGATGACCTAAAGGCTACTTCAGAGGAAACAACCAAAGGCTATGAATTAGATGAACCGAGGGAAAGACTTTTGTTACTAGAGGGGAGGAATAAAAGCCTCTTGAAAGACATTGAAGCGACTTGGAGACTCAAAAGTCAGGCTATATGGTTGGAGGCAGGTGCTGATAACACTATGTTCTTCCAAAATTACACCAAAGGGAGAAAAAATAGCAACACGATTTGGAAGCTAAGGAACCCAAAAGGGAACAATGCCACATCCTTTATGGACCTCACAAAGCTGGGGATAAACAAATTTAGCACCCTCTTTATAGAACCCCCTCAAGCCTTTATAGAAGAAGTGGTGCACCTAGCCCTTTGTTTCCCTAGATTTACTAATCTTAAATACAATGAACATATGATGGGCAATATTTTTTTGGATGAGTTGAAAAAGGTCCTGGGCAGTTTTCAGAAGGAAAAAATTCTAGGCCTAGATGGGTGGTCGATTGAGTTCTTTATGGGGATTTTAGAGATCATGGGCGAAGACCTCGAAAGAGTCATAGAGGAATCTAGAACATTTGGCCACATTCACACCTCCTTAAACTTTACTTCCTTGCTTTAATCTCTAAGTCCAATGCTCCCTCTTCTTTTGATGATTTTCGCCCAATTGCGCTCTGTAATTTTATCTACAAATTCATCACCAAAATCATTGCCCAAAGGCTCAATCCCATCCTACCAAAATCTATATCCAAGGAACAATTTTCCTTTTTATAGGGTAGACAAGTCCATGAAGCCATACAGGTAGCACAGGAGGGCATCCACAATGTAAAGTAGTGATTCCTAAAGGGTGCCATTCTTAAAAGTGACCTATCCAAGGCCTTTAATCAATTCAATTGGCTCTACATTTGGCTCCTCCTCAACCACCTCGGTTTCAGACTAGAATTTGTATAATGTATGATGAGTTATATATATTTGGCCTCTTTTGTTGTTCTCATTAATGGATCTTCATCCCCTTTTTTCAAAGTTGAACGAGGCCTAAGTCAAGGGTGCCCCTCTCTCCCCTCCTCTTTCTCTTGGTTGCTAAAGGTATCAACAGATATATAAAGGAAGCACGAAGAAGGAATGGTCTTGAGGGAATCAAGGTTTCCCCCATTCTTCATATCACTCATCTCCCTTTTGTTGATGACGTCCTCATTTTCAACAATGGCTCATGAAGGGATGCAAGAGAAATCAAAGAAGTTATTGCACTCTTTGAAGTTTCCATGAGTATGGTCACAAATATCCATAAATCCTCCCTCACTCCTTTCAAATTTAGTGAGGGTTAGCTAATAATGCACCAACATTATTTTCCTTTCAATTTCGATAACTTGGAGCATGGATTCAAATACTTGGGCTTCCTCCTCAAGTCGAACTCCTATACTTGTGCAAACTAGAAATGGCTCCAAGCCAAAATTGAAAAAAGAATTAAATCTTGGAGTATGCACTGGCCATCTATATCTGGTCATTTAGTGCTTATCAAATCTGTCCTGGAAGTTATACCCATCTATTGTATGTCTCTTTCCTAGATCCCAAAAGGCACCCTCAACAAAATTTAGAAATTCAGCTACAATTTCTTATGTAATTTCATCAGAGAAATACACTTTTCCCTAGGTAAAATGTGTTAGAATTGCTATGCCCAAAGCATGGGGGGATTGAGATTGAAACATCTACCCTACTTTTCCCAATCATTGGAAGCAAAGGTTGGTTGGTGACTTATTTCCACTCAAATATTGTGGAATTCTGTCGTTTACTGAAACTATATCTTCCCTCTTTCCCTTGAATAATGGATTCGAAGCAAAAACAATAATATGAAACATCACTCAATTATTGGGATGGTTGTTATTAACTCTTGCCTCTCATAGAAAATGGTTTAGCTTGGAAATTGGGGGAGGGTACTCGTCTCCATTTAGGAATAGACCCATGGATTGAAAGCAACAATGCTCATCGAATCTTAGTGGATCTAATTTCCCTTCTTCACGAAAAGGGGATATTCACCCTCAATTAGGTAGCATCCCCCCATAAAAATCCACTCAAAGAATAAAAATGGCTAACTGGTGGTCAATTGAACCTACCACAAGTTCTTAAAATTCATTGGTATTCCTACATTCATGCATTGAGGGAGGATCATATCCGCATCACAGATGACCCATACAAACTAGTTTGGATTAATTCCTCCTTGGGGACCTACACCCCCAAAGAAGGTTACCTCATCATCATTTCAGATTAGCTACCAGATCCCTCGGAGGATTGGTGGAAGCACCTCTAGATGCTAAAATTCCTAGCCAAGTCAAGATTGGTTATGTGATGTGATTTGGAAAAAAAATTCCCCACTTGGGACTTCTTATGTAGGTGTTGATAGACCTGGAAATCCATTAACCAAGGGGGTCTCCCTGATGAAAATCCCCAATCACACTTTGAACTATTTGGTGTGGGGCCCCTTCCAGAATTAAGGCCCAACTTCCATATGTTCTTAGAGGTTTTCCTTGGCTACAATGATCAACACAAGAGAGTAATGCATAGGTACTTTTAGATGAACAAGTGAGTATACCTTGTGTAATGTTCAACTGCAAAATGTATGAAGGTTCTTCTACTGAAAGGGATAGAAAAGTGATCCTTTAAAAGAAAAGTAATAGTACTAATATAGTAAAGATGCATGAGCATATACATATGAATGAATTGTTGAAAAACTAGCAAAATAGTTCACATAGAAGCAATAATTGTTAAAACACATACAACACACCTTCAACAAGATAAGTACTGAAGTGATTGAAATAGTTCAATTTCCTTAGTACATATGAAAAAAACATACATCACAAACATTCAAAGAATAGTCTTACAATATTTATGACATATGGATGAAAGTGCACTAGTTCAATGAGCTTAAAAATTAAGCAAAAGTTTCAAGATACACCAGTATAGTGAACAACACTAGCTCCAATAGTGGAGTGTTAGAGAAACCACTTGCTCCTCCAAAAGAACTATATTCCTCTCTAATGCCAAGTACGAGAAGCCAAGGTGAAAATTCATTTTCATAAGCTATGGGGGTGTATATATAAAAAATGGGGTGACCATTTAGATACCTTGTGACTCTTAGACTATCCTCATTACTGTTTAACTTCTCTATGTCATTTTAACTCCTTCATGACTTTTCACTTTCTATAGATGACTCTTGGACTTCCACTTTACATTACATTTCTGACATATTGAAATTACATAATCCACAAAGGATGTGGAAAATGATCACTTATGACAAGACATGACATGACATTGATGGCATGGACTACATTACGATATGGCAATGTCAAGCCACTCTTGCTGCTACTACTTCTCTATCTTCTTGAAATATGGAACATGTTTTTCTTCTTCCTCCTCCATGAGGCTTGAAGGTAGGGATTCTTAAATGTGATAATTATCTCCAACTACTGTCGTAATCTGGTGTCCCTTTGTCTTTCTTGATTGATCAAATTGTCTTTGCAACTACAAACGTGTCTTCTAGAAAGGTCTCGTTCTTCATATCCTTCACCATCATCCTATCATAATACAATGTAATAGCTGCAACTGAAATCCACTCATGACAAGATGAAATAAGTCCAATAAACCCTTAGGCTAACATGCTTCATGATAACCATTAGCTAAGATGGAACCAGGTGATAGGATGGGAGACTGACTCAAGGATTGTGTAGTTGCACAACTCTAGAGGTCAAGGGCTAGGGTTGATCCTTAATATTGCAAAGTGTGCAGTTCAAGCAGGCTAGTGAAAGACAACTGCATAGTTGAGGGTCTCAAGGGGTTAGGATAGAGGCTTGGGGCTTGAGATTTCCTATTGTTCAATTCTAGAGGTACAATGACCAAGGGCTTGCGTAGTTGTGCAATTCAAGAGGTCAAGGCTGAGGATTGTTTCTTGATATTGCACAATGCGCAGAAGAAGGTGACTAAAGGAAGAGGCTGCATAATTATAGATCTCAAGGGTCAAGGCTCAGCACTAAGACTATGTAATGCACAATTATGGAAGGAAATTTATGTGCATTGTGCAATTTCAAGAGGTAAGGTCTGATCTTGAGGGCTAAGATTACACAGTGCACAGTTCAAGAAGGCTTAGTGAGGTCAAGTTTCTTAGGAAGGCACTTTTCCGAATTTTGCTAAGTATGGGATCAATGAGGCCAAAGTGAACAATGAAAAAAACATGAACATGATAACAAACTTAAAATAGTTTATGGTGAAACATTTATCACTTAGAAAACATGAACAACATACCCCTCCCAATGTGATGACATTGCGACTACTTTCCCCAAGTGCGACACTAAAGGTACACTTTGTAATGACAGTGACGAAACTTTTCTGACAGTGCTTTAAAATTTTGGAATGAGTGTGATACATGTATACATGATAATAATGACTCATTAGCACCAATTTTATCCCTTGAAACAAACTAAAACTACATTTCTGTGACGTGTGATGCTTTCTATGCCCAAAAGACGACATTTGCAATAGTAAGAGGAAAGTGCAAACGAAACATAGAAAATGTGAACTACATTAAAAGTGACACATGTCAAAATGAATATAGCATGAAAATGACACTTATTAAAGTGAAAAAAAAACAAATCGATAGTCGTAAGCATGGAAGAAACACTTGAAAAAGTGAAGGTGCACAAAAGCGACAATTGGAAAAACTCATCGAAATAAAAGAAAAATCATGACAAAAAGCGAGAGGTCATTGATAAAAGTTCACACTGATTGTCGAAATAGGTTTAACATTGCACATGCACTGTCTTTATTACTTGTGCCATGCCTGTTCAATCTTGCATAAAAACGTGTTCTCACGAAATTGTTTCGGACTCAGCATGTGTGTGTAGGTGACTTTAACACTTACGACTGAGAAGAAGGTTAGAATACTTAACAAAGCACCAATTGACCATAAAGTGAATATGGAACAAATGATTAAAATATCTACATTAGGCAACAAAATTCAAATGTAGACCAAATTTTGGAGAGTGTTTGTTGTAGTGACAACACTAGGCGACACATTGGTAGTTTTACAACATCTCTTCCTTGATCTAATGTTTTGTGCAGTGCCTATTTTTTTAGCAAGTATTGATTCATCACACAAATTACTCTAGCTTCCCACTTAACTTGGTTATAGATATAGTCCCCTTCATCTCTTTCTCAATTGAACATGATCATAAAGCCAACCATATCACAATGTTTCGATTTAGGAGAAGGGTAATGTTATTCACGAACTTAAGATATTTAGAGTATAGTTTTTCATCTCTAGTGTTGCTCTACTACCAACATGCTTGAAAAGTACCTCAACGGAGTCATATTAGGAACACAAGCATTTATTCACTGCCAGTGAGCTTGGATAGTACACCAAAGAAGTCACTTGCTTCACCTCCCTCCGCAGGAAACCTTTCTCTTATTTTACCCTTTATTTATTTATTTTGATAGGATTGTGCATCGAATTTTTTTTATTTCGTGGGTTGGAAGAGGGATCCTGACTTATTGAAAGAAGAAGAGATTATTCCTTCAGAGAAGCATATATAAACCTTTGATATGAGTTCTCTCGTTAAGATTTTCCCCTTGTTCTTCACTACTTGATTGGATCAACATGCAAAACACCGAAACATAAATAACAAAGCTTAGACATGAGGCTCCTAGAATATATAGAGGTGTCATGGTTTCAAAAAAATATCTCCTTATGCAAGGATCATATTTTCCATAAAAACATCATCAACCGAAAGGTATAAACCAAGACAAAGAAGAAGGACTAAAGGTTAGCCAAATGTTGCAGTGTCACAAGGTCCTTTTCCATTTTTCCACATTATCTTTCGAGCCAGAAGGAACATCCTTCATGCAAAGTATTATTAAATAAAACAAAAAATAAATACAAGACAGAAGAAGGAAACAAAATCCAAGAGACAAATAAAATGGAGGCTAAACTGAAAACTAGATGCAAGATAAAAGAAAACACAAGAAAAAACTATAGAGAGTTAGTGAAGGATGAGTGTGAAAAGGAAGACTAATATGCATCTAGACCTACTCCTAACCTAACTAGATAAAAGGTATGGGTCAAGTGTAATGAAATTTCCAATGTAGCCATCGTAATTTCTCCTAACCTACATGCACAAAGATACAAGTGATTAAACCATATATAAAACAATGTGCAATAGAAAAGATAAGCACTTTAATAACTTACATAACAAATTGAAGGTATTTTATATCCATAAAAAGATATGGCATAGCCACTACTTCTAACCAGCTCGCCCTCTTACCTTTTCAATGAAAACCATAATTAAATAAACCTTGGAAGCTTCTTGTGAATGTATCTTCATCTTTATTATCCTCCTTAGCAAGCATGAGAAAAAGATCGAAACTTGTTGTTTGTGATGGAGCTTGCTAGGTAAGATTACTCCAACCATTCAGTGATTAGATCATGAAATTCAAAACAATCCTCTTGAAAATCCTGAAATCCTTGAAAAAAAGAATTTTAAATAAAAAGAGTGGGATCAAGATGAGAATATTTTAAGAGAGAATGAATCTGATCATATTCATAAGGCTTGTCAAGATATTTAGGGCCTAACATAACAATCAACGAAGAGTAAAGTGCCTCAGCTGCTTGAAAAGTATCTAAATAGTGAGATAAATCATAAATATTAATCAATGTGAAATAACTACCATTGCACATACTAGTGAAAAACTGATACGTTGAATGACAATAATCTGGAAAAGAATTAAGATCAGAAAGACTGATTAAATTATAAGATTCTCAACTATAAGACAATAAGGGTAGGTCAATCTAAACATTTTTGAAAATTCTTTTAATAATAGAATCATCTTCCTCGCGTGATGAATATAACAAACCATTTCCTTGTAACTAGTTTCACACAACAGTAGCCTCGTAATCCTCAAAAGAAGTGAAAAGGAATGCCAATATAGAAAACACATGAAACTAGCCAGGATACATTGAGTGAAGAATAATTTGATTCACTAAATAACTCATGCATTCCCTATCACTCAAGAGGATTTCAAGTGTGATGAAGAAAAATATTACCCATATAATATTCACATGATAAACCAGGAGCTGACTATTCTGAAATGCATATGATCGACATGATTCCTTCAACCAAAGATAATTTTTGAAAGGATAAAATTCATAGGTCCATGCTTCTATGAGAGATACACATTCCAAACCCAATTTAATTACAAGAGCCTTGCTTGGAGATGAATAATCTGAAATAGAATCTTGAATCCGATCAAAAATTGAATCTTGAAAGTTCAAAAGACTATTTCCGAAATACCAAACATATTTTAAGAAGGAATTTACATCGAGTGAAACCATGCAAATAAGGTAATTTTTCAAGAAATTTCATGAGCAAGGTGATTTGAAGAGTTGTCCTCATGCAAAACATAAGATGATGATGGATGGCAAGAATACTCAATGATTTGATTGTTTCCTTTTTCATCATGGATAACCTCACTACCTTATTTCAATTAAGAAGTTAACTCATAAGAAGAACTTGAAGAGCATGGAGTATCTTTATCATAGGTTTATGCATCACACGTGGTAGAACACAAGAGATAGTGAGATGGAGAGGAAGTTTCCATAAGAACATATTCTTTGACCGACTCAGATTCTAGATCTAAATATTTCAAATCAAAATATTCTTGAGGAACCAAAAGTTCAATTGGTTCACTTGGGAATTCATCATCTCATACATCAACAGAGTCATCATCATCAAAATTATTGTTACCCAAGACTATTGATTGATTAACCAAATTAACTTCATTCGATTGACTACTGAGATTAGTAGATTGAAAATCATCCAAGAATGAAAGAACAACATCCTGACCTATAGGGTTTTGAAATAGGGATGAGAGATCAAGAGTCTCCTCACTTTCCTACTCCTCTACCTATGTAATGTGACTGCCTTGTACCTGATCACAATTTGAACCAACAACTTGAAACTCAAGAGTGTGAAGAACTAGTTGGTGGAGCAGATTGATCAAGTGGATCATGATACAAGGCATCATGGCATGTATATGATAAGTAGCAAATCCACCGAAATAGTTCAATTTCCTTAGTACATATGAAAAGAACATACATCTCAAACATTCAAGAATAGTCTTACAATATTTACGACATATGAATGAAAGTTTGTTGGCTCAATGAGCTTCAAAATTAAGAAAAAGTTCCAAGATACACTAGTACAGTGAACATCACTAGCTCCAATAGTGGAGTGTTAGAGAAACCACTTGCTCCTCTAAAATAACTATATTCCTATCGAATTCCTGGTAGGAGGAGCTAAGGTGAAAAGTCATTTGCATAAGCTATGGGGGTGCGTATATAACAAATGGGGTGACCATACACCTACCATGTGACTCTTGAACTACCCTCATGACTATTTAACTTCTTTATGACATTTTTTATCCTTCATGAATTTTAACATTCTATAGATGACTCTTGGACTTCCACTTTACATTACATTTCTCACATATTGAAGTTACATAATACACAAATGATGTGGAAAATGATGACTCATGACAAGACATGACGTGACACTGATGGCATGGACTACATGATGTTTGGCGATGTCAAACCACTCTTGATGATGTTATCTCTATTTCCTCTTGAAATATGGAACACGTTCTTCTTGTTCCTCCTCCATGAGGCTTGAAGGTAGGGAGTCTTCAATGTGATCTTGATCTCCATCTGTTTTACAATTTGGTGTCCCTTTGTCTTTCTTGATTGATCAACTTGTCTTTGCAGCTACAAGTGTGTCTTCTAGAAGGATATCCTTACTCATCTCCTTCATCATCATCATGTAATTACACGATGCAATACCTTTAACTAAAATCCACTCATGATAATATGACATCAATATGATAAACCCATAGGCTAATATGCTTCATGATAACCATTAACTGAGTTGGAACCAGGTAATAGGTTGGGAGACTAACTCAAGGATTGTGCAGTTGCATAGAATAGGAGGACAGCGGCTAGGACTGAGCCTTGAGAGTGTGTTGTGTACAGTTCAGGCATTCCAGGGCAAGACAACTGCATAGTTGAGGGGATCAAGGGGTCATGCTAGAGGCTTGAGGCTTGATGTTTCCCATTATGTAGTTCTGGAGGGAAAAATGCTTAGAGCTTGCACAATTGCACAATTCAAGAGGACAAGGCTAAGGCTCATTGCTTAAGACTACACAGTGCACATAAGAAGGTGACTAAAGGCAAGCACTACGTAGTTTTGGAGCTCAAGGGTCAAGGCTGAGCATTGAGATTGTGCAGTGCATAGTTCTAGAAGGCAGGTTTTGTGCATTACATAATTCCAGGAGGAAATGTCTAAGCTTGAGGGCTAAGAATACAAAAGGTTTAGTTCAAGAAGGCTAACTGAGGTCAAGTTGCTTAGGAAGGCACTTTTTGACAACTTCCCCAAGTGTGACAATAAAGGTACACTTTGTGATGATATTGACATCAATTGTGCGATAGTGCTTGGAACTTTGGGAATGAGTTCGATACATGTATACATGATAATAATGACTCATTAGCACCAAGGTTGCCCCTTGAAATAAACCAAAACTACAGTTTTGTGATGTGCAACACTTTCCATGCCCAAAAGACGACACTTTTGAGAGTAAGAGGAAAGTGCAAACAACATTGAAGGTGACACATTCTAGAACGAAGATAGCATGAAACTGACACTTATTAAAGTGAAAACAAGAAAAAGTGACAATAATACAATCATGAAAGCAACACTCGTGAAAGCGAACGTGCACAAAAGCGACAGTTGGAAAAACTCACCGAAATAGAAGAACAATCATGACCAAAAGTGAGAGATCGTCGATGAGAGTGTGGACTAATTGTTGACGTAGGTTGAACATTGCATAGGCACTGCCTTAATGGACTTGTGTTATGCATGTTCAATCTATAATCAAATAATATGCTCATCAAATTGTTGCAGACTGAGCATGTGTGTGGAGGTGACTTTGACACTTACAATTGAGAAGGAGGCTAGAATACTTAACAAAGCATTGATCAACCATAAAGTGACTATGGAATGAATGATTGCAAGATCCACATTAGGCTCCAAAATTAAAGAGTAGACCAAATTTTGGAGGGTGTTTATCACAGCGACAACAACATGAGACAAAAAAAAAGAGGGACTTAGTTGGTGCAACCTTTGCAAATATGCGAAGGAAACTACCTCCCACCTATTGATTTACAATTGATACTAATGAGCCCTCTAGAATTTCTTCATAGTCAAGTTAGGATGATATTTCATCTTGTCTAGAACGAAACTAATGGAAGACTGGAAATCTTGGTACAAGAACAAAGAAACTATATATTTCATCGTCCTCCCTCTAATCTCTTACTGGGGTGTATGGCTAACTAGGAACAAGGCAATTTTCCAACATTGTCTGACCCTTCCAAAATCCACTGCTGCACAATCCCTGACCATACTTAAAATCTTATCAAATGCAAAGTCTCTGTAGCACACCATAAATTTTCCTACTCCTCAAATTGACAAATCCAAACCATGGGCCTTTTTTGATGAGGCAACACAGTGTGACCCAAAAATATATGGTGGTGGATTTGTTCTTCCTTTTGATGACAACCACTGTTTCCACATTAAAATGGGACTCAGTGAGGGAACAAAAAACTAAGCCAAACTCATGGCTCTCAAGATTTTATTGATTTTTTCTCATGAATAGAACGTACTCTCTCTTCAAATTTTTGGGGACTCTTAACCAATCATAAACTTGACAAGAGGCACATGGAAAATGTCACAATCTAAGGATCCCACCATTGGTGATTGATATTTAGCAATTTAAATAGGTTTTCTCATTTTTCTCTGCTTCTCACATCTATAGGGAGTACAAAACCACAACAAACACCCTCCCTCTCTAAAGAGGGTATTTTGATGGGTTGCAAGACATGGAACATCGTAGAGTATCATAATAGTGAGGCTGATGAGTTCTATCATCTCCCTTTTGTTAAGGATTACCTCTCTGATTACAAGACACTACACTATATTTTTGGTTTTTTGTTTTATCTAGTACCTCTTCATCTATAGCATAGTTAAAATGGGCCGCCTACATAGTCTTGCTTATCTATTTTTGTAATTTATATCATATGCAAACTATATGAGGACTTTATTGCAACACTCCTCATAGATGCAATCTATAATTTTTGTATAAGTGGACTTGTATATGACAACATAAACATCAATATTTTACTATCACATGAATATATGCATGTCATGTGTCAACATAATGTGATTTTATTTTCTTTTCACAATAAAATTACGCTTTTTCTAAGGAAAAAAAGAAAAATAATCTCTTACTTTCTTAAGGTCTGATAGACCATATTGGTCTTAATGGAATTTAATTATCATCATCATCATCAATTTTTAAAAATTAAATTGAAAATGTAATTAAAAAGTTTTTTTTCTTAAATTTTTATTTTATTATTTTTCTTAAGAAATTCACTTTTAATCTCAATTTTTTAATTAAACAAATCATTATCATGAGAGATGCTCTCCAACCCCATGTCAAGGAGATGTTGTATGTATTGTCCTATTAAACATTTTGACTTGATCAAATTACATAAATAAAAAATAAAAAATAAAATAATAATAATAATAATAATTATAATTATTAATAAAACATTTTGACTTGATCAAATTACATAAAAATAGAAATAAAAGAAAATAAAAGAATTAACAATTAAACCAACGTAGATCTGTTTTTTTTTAACAATGGTGGATTAGTAACTCGTTGGAGTGATCTGAGCTACAACCTAGATCCATTTTAACTTTGGATCTATCAAGTGCCCAGAGGGATCAAATCTCTTTTCACTCAAAAAGAGTGTCATGCGGAAAGAGTCAATTTTGCGGACAAAACCGACCTCCCTAGAAACTAAGGCTTTTCTAGTGACAAACAAAACAATCAAGCACTATCTTTCCCTAAATATGCATTTAAAATAAAAGCAACCAGGTGTTTAAGGCTTACCTTTAGTCCAACGCTGTTTGTAGCGGCCAAGCCTCTTCGATCCAGATGAGCTCCTCTCCTTGAAGCCTGCATACACAAACAAGCAAACGATTACATAGCACCTGAATAACTCATATAATAAAACATATTCATCATAAAGACCAAGGAGTTTATGAAACAAATTATACATAACAACTTGTTGAGAAAAATGAACTTAATTGTATTAATTGGAAACAAAAGAAACCTTACAACCAACGCCTTGGTGTTGTGCAGGTCCCTCCCAGGGTCCAGCAAGAGTTCTCCTCTACTTTGATCAGCTCACCCACTTCCAAATGAAGCTAAGAAAGGAATGTGATCTCTCCTCTCAAGCTCTATAAGGGAGTCCTAATTTCAGCAGCATCTACCCTTAGGAATGTTCAGCTTTCAACCTCTCTTGCCTCTGGCCCAATGCCTGTATTTATAATGCTTTGGAGGAAGTTAAACAGGTCCACCATCAATGGGATAAGCCCCTCTTTCAAAGGGATAGCTCCCCTCTTCATGGGATAAGTTCCTCTTTCATTGGGATGCATGAACCATCTGGAGGCGCTCAATCCACGTCAAACCATCTTCTAGAATGCTCTAGAATCGACCGCAAGTAAGTTTTTTGAAGTAAAACTTGCGCCTTTTGACTTTTACAGGGGTACGCACCCACCCCTTTATAGACAGAGCGTACAAATACGCAGGTATTATGTACTTGAGGTGCGTGCCCGCAGGTAAGAGTAAGAGAAAGTGTGGAACTAGAGTTATATTGATTTTTTGAAGGCTTTCTCTCTTTTTTGGACTTTGACATGAGGAGCAGAGGTATAAGACTTGCCAAGGAGGACAGTATGGTTATTGATGGAGCCATACTGACTGCAAATAGTCATGGTGACAAATTTTAGTGTAACAGATTGCCCCCTAAAGTGCGAGGTCTGTAGTAGATCAGGGTTTTATATCATCTAGGAAGGGTGAAGCACTTTATCATTTCGAGGATTATCTTGTGGAGAGCCCAGTCAGAACCTGCAAATATTCAACACAAAATACATATATGAGATCATATCATCACTGAGGTAGGCATTCCCATACTCAGATCAAAAACATAACTAACAAACTAACTACTGCTCTGATATAGGAATGATTTCGCAATACATCATAATCATAGACACATGTAGACACAATATGGACACAGCCATCTATTTATAATTAGTCTACTGTATAATGAATACAAAACTCCTCGCAGCCTGGATGGCGGAAACTAGATCCAGGGTCTTCATTTCTGCTTCCTGAAATAGTACGATTCTATCCATGCGAATAAATGAGTTGATGTCGAACATGGTAGAAACCACTTGATTACCAGTCAATGATGTAAACTGTTAACAAGTGTGAGAGAGACCACCAGTGATGTCAATGGCTCTCAAAGTACCCAGTACAATCCATGAGATGTGAATGAATGTGTTGATGTCGAACATGTCACAGAATCCCTTGATCGAAGGTCAATGATGTAAACTGTCGTCAAAGGCGAGAAACATGCCACTGAGGCATGCAGATTTCAAGGTACTGATGATTCCTAGATCATCTTTCTAGATAATGTGCTGATGTCGATAGAAAGCGATCCGTTGCAGGCAAGCCCACAACACGAAATCATAGATCAAGTTGAAGAAATGTAGCTGTAAGGACTGACTCAGGGATGGTCAAGATGGATGACAGATATTTTGCAGATGAATGGTTTATTTGCAAGACTCCTCTTGAACACATAACGACACTACAGATGGTTTGGTGACAATTGTCCCAAAGTTAATACCCGGAAACCGGCTGAAGACTTTCAATGTGGTTTGATCAACTGTTAGGCAAAGGATTTCCCAACCCAGGTGAATAAAAGTGTCGTGTTCAAGAGTGGTTACAAAGTATGAGAAATAGGCTCATTTTCCTCTCTTTTCCCCCACCATTTCTGGCAAGTACCTCTTTATTTTTTACAAGCTTGAGGAGGATAACATTTGCTTGATTATAAGCTCATCCTTCGGATGAGTCCAACTTAGTTTAGATTCGAACCCTAAGAAGGAGTGGTCCGTCCCTGTTTGTAATCGAACAGGTCCTTTACTGTGAAATTTTAACGAGTCCAGTATAGGAGAAACTCGGCGTTTTTCAATTTTAGAGAGTCTGAAAAACTTAAGAAGACTCCAGGGTTGACCTTTTTCGTAAATTTGTGTCTCCCAAGCCCGAAAAAGTATAAAATAATACTTGAGAGAATCGCTTGATCTTTACGACCAAGGAGTACTTTCATGATTAGTGTCTCTGATCTGAAAAGTAGAAAGTGATCAAGGACATGTCGTTTTATTTCCAATATCGAATTTGAAACGACAAAAATCTGGCAATCTTTTCATGTTTTTACGGTCAGAAAAGGGTTGTAAGAGGACCGTCTTTTTAATCTTGTTTTAACGAGCTAAAAATCAAACTCGGCAATATTTTCACATTTTAGGAGTCAGAAAAGAGCTTAAAGATGACTCTGATGTTTTTGTTTGTAAAAAATGACAATTTTCCCTGAAAATCCTTTATCCTGCACAAAAACCAACACATTACTCATACCTGTTGAAGATAGATAAAAATACTTTTTAAAATACCTTTTCATGGTGAAAAATAAACAAATTTACCATTTATTTACCCAAAAAACCTATAAAAAGGGCTTTTACCAATTCATTTTTACCATTTTACTATTTGAGGAGAGAAAAAGGGCTTTTGGCAAGAAACTTCCCATGGACATTGCGGAGAATCCGACCATCGAAATCGAACGCCGTCTCTTCCAGGTAATCTACAACATCCTCCTCTTCAATTTCATCCATTTAGAATTCTTTTTTAGGCCCCAGATTTCATTTTTGGGAGGTTTTATGGTTTCAAAAACCGCCTCTCGGGGTACGCAGGCGCCACACTAGGGACCCGCGGACCCCGACATTTTCTCAGTTGGAAAAATGTCAGGGGTCCGCACCCTGCCTTCAGGGACCCTGCGTACCTACGCTCTGTTCCTAAAGGCGGGGTGCGTACCCCATGCAACGAGTTTTTAAAACCTAAATTCTCCAAAATGGACCAAATTTTTTTGATTTTATGGAATCTAATGGATGTTTTATGGCGTGTAGATTGTTCACCATGCTTGATTGGCACGAGAGAGAGCACGAAGATGTTGATTTGGCCGCCATTAATCATCAACCGTCAATTGATGCTTTGAAGGCATGTGGCCTTTATAAATTTTGGGCCATACCTGGCATGAGGGCCCAAGTGAGCTTTCTAGAGTGGTTGGTAGAAAGATGGAATGTTCAGGACCAGTGTTTTTATATTGGAGGGCACCAGCTTGAGATGGAGCCGGCAGATATCTACTTTATCACTGGTTTTCCCAAGAGAGGCAAACACTTGAATCTGTTTGGGACTAGGCCAGGTGGCCAGTCTGTCACTAGTCTCCGACTAGAGTGGTGTAACACTCAGTCTCAGGAGAAGGGGATAGAAATCAAAACTATATCTCGTCCTGAACTTATGGTGATTGCCTTTACAGTTACCAGACTTTGCGGGGCTGCCGCTTTACACATTGCCACTGGATCCCAGATGCGGATGGCAATTGATTGCTATCGAGGTACCATTTTCAACTGGTGTGATGCTGTGTTGGCCAATGTAAAAGGCCAACTGACTAGAGCCAAAAACGGACAGCTAAAGACCTTTGGTTATGGGGCTTTAGTTGTGAGTTTTGGCTTAGAGAGGGTTCTGATGCTGATCCCACAATAGCTTACTGTTGAGGTTGGGCTTCCTCGAGAGCCCAAATTGATGCGATGGGTTGCGGTTATGGCCCGTCATCCTGATGAGGGGACGGAGGTCGTCCGATTTACTCCGGAGTACTTTCACTGGTTAGAAAACCACGTCTTTGCTATACAGGATTTTCCTTATGCCGGAGTTGATTTTCATGGAGATCCGGACATGGTTCTTCCACCGGGAGAGCAATGGGATGATACAGGTAACTTAATTTTCACAAGTTTTTTAAACTATCTATTATTTTTGTTCGTTTTATATCGTCTCAAAACTTATAGTAATAATTTTCAAAATGCAGATGTAGGCCCACGACGTCCAGCCAATCTTCGGCCTTATGAGAGGAGACTACCAGCTGCAGCGGCACCGGCCCCACAGGACGAGGCCACAGAGACTTTGGCTGAGTTGGAAAGTGACCTCGAGCGTCTTACAGCAGATATACCAGAGACTACCATAGATGATATTCCAATCAGGCTTCAGCGCTATGTAGTCGAGGTCCCAGGACCTTTTAGGAGGTTCTTGTGTAGGGTGGCCCGTACAGTGGTGTCATATAGAGATCATCACCAGTGATTGGATGGTCGTTTTGTAGACACATGTGACATTTTGGTTTTTTGTACTTATCATTTTTGCCGATCATAAGGTGTTTTTCAACCTATGATCGAAGACGATGTATTTTTTGACACACTCCTATATATATATATATATATATATATATATATCATTATTACTGGTTTATCTTGTAAATCATGTTATGGAATGGTTTTAAATTTACATGTATGATTATTGCAAATGTCTATTTAACATCCGAGAAGCAATTGCATCTGCTAATGTATTTAAAGACCTTGGAATATGTTGATATTCAATGTAATCAAACTCACGTTCCAAGAGACACACTCTCAAAAATAATCTTAATAACACTGGATTTCTAATGGCATACACTCTATTAAGCTGTAATACAACGAGTTCAGAATCTAACCTCACTATCAAACTCCGAATCCCAAATGAAATAGATTCAGACAATAACTCAATCACTGCACTGTATTCGGCAATGTTGTTCGTTGTTTGATCGAGGCTCACCCCATGCATAGATACTAACTCGTCAGAGGGCGAATAGATAACCCAAGCTACGGAAGAGATATTCCATGTACTACGACAAGCACCATCAGCGAAACCAATGTATGTTTGGAGAGGCATCGACATCTGCAACATCAAGAGTAAAACCAAGGTAAGTAGAAATAACGACGAAAACACACTCTCTAAGCTAAGCACACTGTCTAAACTAACAAACACACCAGCTAGAAAGAAAAACTAACCTAAAAAATCTCCATACCCATTCTTTTAAGCATAATACCTCTTCAAGTAAAGACCATTTCTGGGTTTACCTAAAGAGTCCCCGTCAAAGTCTACCAACTCATAGGCCCCTTTTGTTAGCTTTCGCTTGACAATATAGGGCCCATGCCACATAGGAACGAATTTTCCAGCACCTAATTTATCATTAGCTTGATCATATAATAACACTAGGTCTCCTTCCGAAGCTAAGAAAGGAATGTGATCTCTCCTCTCAAGCTCTATAAGGGAGTCCTAATTTCAGCAGCATCTACCCTTAGGAATGTTCAGCTTTCAACCTCTCTTGCCTCTGGCCCAATGCCTGTATTTATAATGCTTTGGAGGAAGTTAAACAGGTCCACCATCAATGGGATAAGCCCCTCTTTCAAAGGGATAGCTCCCCTCTTCATGGGATAAGTTCCTCTTTCATTGGGATGCATGAACCATCTGGAGGCGCTCAATCCACGTCAAACCATCTTCTAGAATGCTCTAGAATCGACCGCAAGTAAGTTTTTTGAAGTAAAACTTGCGCCTTTTGACTTTTACAGGGGTACGCACCCACCCCTTTACAGACAGAGCGTACAAGTACGCAGGTATTATGTACTTGAGGTGCGTTCCCACAGGTAAGAGTAAGAGAAAGTGCGGAACCAGAGTTATATTGATTTTTTGAAGGCTTTCTCTCTTTTTTGGAGTTTGACATGAGGAGCAGAGGTATAAGGCTTGCCAAGGAGGACAGTATGGTTATTGATGGAGCCATACTGACTGCAAATAGTCACGGTGACAAATTTTAGTGTAACAAAGAGGTTCAAATCTCTGGATCTGAAAAACTATTTTTGAGTGAAAAGATATTTGATCCCTCTTGATGCTTCATAGATCCTGAGTTAAGATGAATCTAGGTTGGTATTTATATTAAAGTTTATAACCGTAACATACATGAAAGTCATTACGTAATTATTTTTAAAAAATGCATATTTTACAATTCAATATGAAAATGTTTCTATAATATATAATGTAATATTGATATAATATAAGTAAACAAATAATTGCACCAAGAGATTCTCACTAACCTAGTACAAAAGAGATGTTATAATTTCATGTCCTGTTAAACATTTTGACGATCAAATTACATAAGAATAAAAATAAATTGAATTAAATTAAATTAATAATTATAATTATTAATAAAACATTTTGACTTATTCAAATTACATAAAAATAAAAATAAAATTAATAATTATAAATATAATTATAATTATAGTTAATAATTAAACCGGCCTAGATCCATCTTAACTCCAGACCTACCAAGCATCAAGAGGGATCCAATCTCTTGAGGTGCAAACCTCTTTTAGAGTGAAAAGAGGTTTGATCCATCTAGGTGCTTGGTAGATCTAGAGTACTAGGATGGTAATAATTACATTGAGAGGCACTCTCCAATATGTAAGGGATGTTGTAATTTCATGTCATGCTTTGTCCTATTATGCAAAGATTTTGACTTGGTCAAATTACATAAAAATTATATATATATATCTATATATTATATATATAGTCTAACGTATAGACGAAGTAACCATTTTCATCGAAATTCGACGATACAATTTCAAACAAGAATGTGAATTAAACATCTACCAATTAAACAACTTAAACTCATTTTTTTTTCTTTTAAATCTCTATCAAATTTGGTTAAAATTAATTAGAAAAGATGTTGTGAAAAAGGATATGATATTAACTATCTATTTAATTTAATATTCAACTTACTATATTTTTCTTCTTTATTAACTCTTTTATTTCAAAGTATATCAATTAATATTTAATTGTGCCAAGAGAAGCTCTCTAGCTCATATGGTCGAGATGTTGTAATGACATGCCCTCTCGTGTTATATAGACTTGGTCAAATTATATAAAAATTAAATTAAATTAAAAAATAAAATAAAATGAAAACTATAATTAAAAATTAAAATAAATTTGAGGTAAAATAGTAATTTTACTTTTTTGGGCTCTGGGTTTTAACAACCCATGGTTTCCTCATGGTATTCTTAACCTATGGTTTTTCCCATGGTATCCTTCTCTAATGTAGCATAAAATTGCAATGAATTTTCTTTTTTTCCAAAGAGAAAGATTTGCAGTTTAGGGATCTGAGTGCTATTTACCAATGCAGGGACAAAAAAGGGGATCGAAGGTGGCCTATGGCATTGAGGTTTTAAATTACTAATTTGTAATTTTAATTTACCACCATAATCATTAGAATATTATATGTGGGAATTTACCATTGTCATCCTCATAAGATTATCTATGGGAAGCTCTTAGTAATGAGCATCTCATCGAACCAGAAAATATTCCCACCATTGTTTTCCACTATGAATGATATCTGCCTTCATATGTTGCAGAGCTTCTCCAAGTAAGTATCCTACACAAAAACCCTAATTCTCAATGTTCAGAAATTAATACACCGCATATCAATTCTCTCATAATGATACTTATATAGTTGGTAATACACTAACCTTTTTTATATTTAAATTTTGAGTCATTCTCTCATAATATTCTTTAATATATTATAATTTACGGAGAATTCACTGCCGAGAAAATGTTTATTTAATTTTGTGTGTTTAGACATTAATTTAATTGTGATCTCGATGGGTTCTTGCAATTTTGATAATAAATACTAAATAATACACACACACACACACACTTATGATGATGAAATATCCAAGACTATTCTATTCAGGTTGTGCCAAAAATTGATTTTTCAAATATTTTATAAAACCATGTCACAATTATAGCAAACAATTTTTTTAAAGCTCAAAATCTGAATGTTCTCAACACATTGGCTACTAGTGCTTTAAGATTCTAAGATTAAAGTCACCTTGATAGTGAGAAAGCCCATCTCCTTAAGTTTTTTGAAAATAATGGCTATAATAAACACCAAGGTCTCAAGGCTTTCCTAAAGGTGGCCAAAGGGCCCAAGATAAGGAAAGAACCAAAAGATTTGATTTTTGGGGTGCATCTTCCCTTCATCCAGGGGACCATAGACAATATTTATGGGATCCTTAAGAAGCACAAGGTTCCTTCAACCTTTAGGCCCCTATATTAATTTTTCATAGGCTTATATTGTTATTTTCTTTGATAATTGCATTTCTTCATTAACGCATTAAGTTCAAGCCATAAAATCATAGAATTATTTAGATTTATACCATTATTCAACAACATATGTAACTATGTAGACATAAAAATATCATCATTGTCAATGCAGTGGAACATAAAGGAACTACAAAATAAAATCATTTAGACATAGAGACACCAGGATTGGTCGGAGACCAAGGGAAAAGCCACTATGGGAAAAACCCTTGCAAATTCGTATTCTTATTAGATTTTCATCAGATGATGTATAAAAAGACAGTACATTAATCCATATCTTCATCTATGCAACTATTCAACAAAAAAACTACAACATCAATGCTTATACTCAAAAATCGAATTCAAAAACCTATAATGAACTGCCACTTTCTGCAGTCAACTTCCGAACACTGCGGTCATAAAGAAAAATATTCGAAAGACTGAGATTTCCTCTTTTAGGTCTCGGTCACATGGAGGAGGTTTCATGCAACAGACTATAGATTCCCAGTCACTCCCTTAAGCCTGACATGCAAGCGACTAGGGTCAGATATGGATTGCATAAACCCTAACTCCTAGTCGCATGGATGGAGAGTTGTCCATGCGACTGGAAGGCTCTAGTTGCAGAGATGAGCTTCTATTTGAGTGACTATGGTTAAATCCTTTCCGTTCCATGTCTGCAACTGAGGCCTAAAACCCTAAATAAGAGATGTGAGCTTCATACCCTGCAATTTCACCTCAGAGTGAACTTGATCGTCTACAGATGAGCCTCAAACCTGTGCGAGCCAAAAACCAAGATAGAAGAGTGTCTCATGATTGTGTCCAAATGAGGTAGAGGTCACTTGTATTTATATCCTTCCAAGGGTGTCCACTTTGCTTTAGGGTCGACCTTGACAAATGTGCAGATGTGGGCCTTTCTTCATAAGTACACTTTCCCTTATCCAATTTTTGTGATATTTAGGTCGATTTTGGTCCCCTCAAAAAGAGGAATTTAATATAATCATTATCTTCATCAAGTGAGTTGTCCAATGTGTAATTGGACCGCAGTTACATATTTTAACACACCCTCTCAACTAGGGAGAATTCCACCTGCCAATATATGACCATCGATCAACATGTCATCCTGTCATCATATTCTATCCAATATCAAGTATCATCAGATATCGTCGTTGATCATATTAATTCATATCTTGCTCATTCATATTCATATCTTGATTGTCCCTGCTCATATGATGAATATTATCAAAAATAAAAGAAGACAAATTTTTCATCAAAGGGGAGCCTAATCTTCCACCCTCTATTCATTGGGCTACTACCCAGAATCTATGTTAGTGGGCTACTACTCGAAATCTCTATCAGCGAGCTACTAGCCAGAATCTCTATCAGCAGGCTACCACCTGGAATCTATGTCAGTGGGATACTACCCCAAAATATCGATGGAAAGTCAGATCTACGATACACATCAACATTGGAGATCATATCATTAGTGAGCATTTCTCAATCTAGAACCATATCAGGAAGCATATATCAACCCAGAATATCATGGGGGAGGTACTACTATGACCCCATATCGAGTAATAGGTGATATAGGGCTACTCAACCCATCCTATTGCCTACCGATCTTCCCAACAATGACCCTCAATGTTCATGTGGTAGGACACTTGCATCATAATCTGAGCTTGGACAAGATAGCCAACTTACTAAGAGGTAAAGATCACGCACCTCGAAGCCTCCTCAACCCGGTGGACAGACGGGGAGGGATAATCCCAATAAGCCCTGCTTTTGGGTATGATTCCAAATGGGGTATACCCTGTAAAGAAAAAGATAGAGTGAGCTACTACTCCAACCCAATGGGTTACAGATAGGGGTGATACCCTATTTTCCAGAGTTCCCTCAACCTTAGGAGCCCTCTATCTCAATTCCTCACCTTGGGAGATCAAACAGGGGGGAAGAGTTGGCTTAGTATCCTTGATCAACGATGCTCTCTATATATTATAATAAAAATATATATCACAGAAAAAGGATACCATAGTCATCCTCCCTCTCAAGGAGGTGTCAACCATAAGCTTGATCTTGTCTTAATGAAGGTGACTTGGTCCTAGCTATATGCAAGATTATTTTCCGATCAGTTCCCACTCTTTGTCATTATAATGTATTCCATGTCATATAGAGATCGTGCTCAAATGAATCTCCAATGAGCTTCTTCATCCTGCCACATAGTTATCCATGCTAGCAACATTGTATTCAACCTTGGTCATGCTACAAACATCTCATCCAAGATATCATAGAAGATCTCATACTAAGGAAACATCCAAATGTGCTTATCAATAATAATCCCAAACACCATCAGTACATTGATGCAATCAGATATCATAGAATGAATATCTCAGATCAAAATTGATCGTCCCATGCAAGTATCTCGAAGGATGCTTGGTGACAACTCAATGTATATGAAGCGACTCAATTAAATTAAAGTGTCCAAAAATTTTCATTTCTACTTTCCAAAAATTCTTCAATAGCTTCGCAGTATATATTTTCTTTTTTCTAAATTTCAGAAATTGATTCATCATGCCATGATCCATTATTTTGACCTTTAGAAGCTATATCCCTTTTACTTAGATCATCAGAGGCTCATTACCTATCAATAGTAGACCATCAATATATAAAACTAACACCAAAATAAAGCCATACCTTGGAATACTTCTGAAGTAGAAGTTAAGATCAAAACATTGATCCAGATTTAAACAAGAATGCAAAAATTTACAAATATAACCATAAATATAGTGATGTAGCAGAAATAACACTTCATTTCATTAATATCAAATACTTAAATATGCTTACAAATAGAATGGAAACAAGACTAGCTCAGGTAATGGTAGCTTATCTCTCAAAAGCGACGTGGCAGCTACATGCCTCTGAATTGTGTTACAATGAGGATCGGAGGCCTATTTATTATAGACAAATAATGGAAAACCCTAAACATCCAAAAAATAACCCTAGAAGATGAAGCGCCAAAACTATGGGCTCTGTTTGGGTAAATTGATACATCAACATCTCGGGGTCGTAACTTTGGCATATGATCTCCATTTGACACGCATAATACCTCTTTAGAAATATCTATCTGAGAAATACAAATTACAACCTCCCAACACTAGTCTAAAACCCTTTTTGGCCCTGGGTTTCCCAAAAAAAATCATTTAGGGCCTCAAAATGGCTCCGAAAGTTCAGGACCCGAAAAATACCAAAAATAGTAAATTGTGCTACAATTAAGGAAATTGAAAAAATGAAAGAGACAGTGATGGGGGTCCAAGTGGAATAGGTGGGTGGCCACCAACATCCACCTAGATCATTCCTTCCCCCATAGGAATAAATGGTCCCCATTGCATTTGAGTTCCTCCATGAGATGAGGAAACTTCTGTTAACCTTGGTCCCTGGTGAGCCACTTGCCCTAGTAAAGGAATTGGCCTACTTTGACAAATCGATATAGTTGGATCCTTTGATGTTAGGTGTTCTTGATCTGTCTGTCTATAATTGGAATAGTTGTGGCTTGTTCCATGCAGTCTGGGTTTAACTCTATTGGTGTGAGTTGTTATGTAATGTTTGATGTATCCAAAAATGGTGGGAAGTAGAGTAGAAGGCGGTCCATATTGAACACTGGGTGTAGACCAAGGAATGGTGGAATACTAAGCTCGAAGGCATTATCCCCTACTATCTTGGTCATGGTGTATGACCAATATCGGAGTAGGCGAAGCTTACGCTAGGGCCCAACGAGGTGCTCGTTCTGCAAATGTAGCCAAAATTTGTTGCCCACCTTGGACTTGTGTTGCACCTGATGCTGGTCATGCCACTGCTTGTACTTAGCATTGGATCTGTCCAATATGTCATAGACCTATTGGTGGACATGCTGAATGTGTTCAATGAAGTTGTTTGCCTTGTTGGCTTCGGATTGGACATGACCTGAATCTACTTGATTAGCTGCAAATGGTATGGCCACATCAATGGGATATAGTGGCTCGAATCCAAAGACCACCTGAAAAGGGTTGTGGCTAGTCAAGTTATGGAGAGCCCGGTTATAGTTGTGCTAGAAATAGGGGAGGATCTCATCCCATGCCTATGGATTCTTTTAGTTGTACATGCATAGAATTTGTACAATCATCCTATTCAAGATCCATGTTTGCCCATCAGTTTGGGGATGGAAAGTTGTGGATTTAGTGAGCTTGGTGTCCAACATCGACCAAAAACTGGACCAAAATGTACTGAGGAACCTGCTATCCTGATCTAAGATGATAGACTTTGGGATTTCAAAATGTACTCACACTCATTCAAAGAATATTTTAGCAGTGGCTTCTGTTGTGATATTCTTCTTGCAGGCAACCATAATGGCCATCTTCAAGAATATGTCGACAACCACAAAAACACAGTCGTTGCCATGCTTAGTAGAAGGAAGGCTCGACATGTAATCCATGGAGATAGATTCCCAAGGTTGACTAGGGGTAGGTAGTTGAGTATAAAGGCCTTGCTTCTTGATGGTTGGTTTGGCAATGGCACATGTAGTGCAGAATATGATGTACTTCTCGACATCTTGTTGAAGATTCGGCCAATAGAAATACTTCTGCAGTACTGCCACTATTTTCTCGACCCAAAAATTCCCAGTGACTTGACTATAGTGCGCTTCCCAAATCATCTTCGCACACTCGCTTGAAGGAACACAAAGGTAGCCCAGGTGGCATAACAGTGCATCCTCGAGGTCAAAATCTGGAACTTGCTTACCCTACAAGATCGTTTGGTTTGTGTGGCCGAATTCTGGATTGCTTTTGTAGAGAAGTGTCCAATCAGAAGTCGCGTGCCCACAGGAGTTGAGCACGGTGGTTAATTCCATGATCGGGGGTCGGCTGAGGCAGTCTGCAACATTATTGGTGTCTCCCTTCATGTACTTCATATTCAAATGGAATTGTTGCAGGTTTGTGAACCACTTCTGATGGCGATCGTTCTGCAAATTTGCTTGCATCTGTATGAAGTTCAAAGGTCAGTGGTCTATGTGGATGACCGTTTCCTTCCCCAAAATGTAATACTTCCATTGTTGGCAGGTCTGCATAATGGAATACATCCCTTTTTCATAAGTGGGATAGTTCTGGATTGTGTCTGAAAGTGTATCACTATGATATGCCTCTAGTTGCCCTTATTGAGTAAGGACTGAACCAATAGCATAGTCAGAGGCATCCGTCTCAATCTCAAATGGTTGTTGCAAGTCTAATAATGTGAGCATTGGTGCATAGCAGAGGCGATGTTTCAACTTTACAAACGCCTTCTGTTGAGATTCAGACCAAATAATTTTTCTTTTGCTCCTCCCTTGGTGACTTGACTCAAGGACCAAGTGATATGAGAGAACCCCAACACGAACCTACGGTAGAAATTGGCAAGGTCCAGAAAGCTGCGGAGCTTTATCAGAGTGGTTGGTGCTAGCCAATATTGAATGACTTGGATCTTGGTTGGATCCACATGCACCCCCTGTTCATCAATAATGTATCCTAGATATTGAACATGGGTCATGCCAAAAGTGCATTTATCCAAATTGGCACACAACTTGTGTTGCTGCATTGTTTGGAGAACCTATCGGATGTGGTGGAGGTGCTCTTCCGAAATTTTGTTGAAGATCAGGATGTCATCCAAGTATACTACTACAAATGAGTTGGTGAATGGCCACAAGATATCATCCGCCAGCCTCATGAAGCTTATAGGAGCATTCGTCAACCCAAAAGGCATAACCAGACATTTGAAAAGGCCCTCCCTCACTTTGTAGGCAGTGTTCCACACATTAGAGGGGTTCTATTGGTACCTAGTGATATCCGAACTTGAAGTTGATCTTGCTGAAATATTTGGTCCCCTTGAGTTGGTCCAGAAGGTCATCAATCCGTGGGATCGAGTACCTATTCCGGAAAGTGATCTTGTTCAGCACCCGATAGTCAATACAGATTCTCCAAGTCCCATCCTTCTTCTGTACCAACACGATCGGGCTCCCACAAGGGGATGAACTCAGCCGTATGTGATATTTATATGGCAGCTCCTGAATCTCCCTCTTGATTTTGTCATTCTCTAAAACAGAGTGCTGATAGATTGGTCCACTTTGAAACGACGCACCTGGGATCAAATCAATGGAATGTTTGTCCTGATACTGCAAAGGCACCCTTACAGGGGAGGTGAAGATGTCGTCGTACTCCTCCACAACCTTGTCCATCTATTGTTGTCGTGTGGAGGGGCCCTGTCTGGAGGACGTGGCCACTGTCTTCTTCTTAAACTGAGGACGTATCATCAGGAAAATAAATTTCTAGGTTTTGGAGATGAGCTTAATGCATTGTTTTGCAGCAACTAAAGAGATGGTGGTAGGAAATGCTACCTCTGGTATCCTATACAACTTATTTCCTAAGATAAAAATAACACAACGAGGCCTTGACACATATACAACATGTCACTTCCACAAGTATGGTTGGCCTAATAATACATCACAAACATCAAGAGGATAAATGTCACATAATGCCTCATCCGTGAAGGGCTTGATGTTGTATGGAAGGCGGCACTGCTGGCTGACGCGAAGATCCTGTCCTAAGTGAAGCCACCTGATAGTGTACAGTTGTGGGTGTGCTGTGGTTGGTAAGCCTACCCACTTCATGACCTCTTCTGAAATGAGGTTCTTTTATCTCCCTTTGTTGACAATGAACTGTATCGAGGAACTCTTTACCCACATCTGGGAGTGGAAGAGGTGCTCCTCCTCTTCTGGATCTTTGGTTTCATCCTTTTGGATCTTCATGGTGGAAATGGTGGCATTGGACTCTGCATTGATAATCTAGTTCCCTTTGTCATTCCCCTTATCAAGTTATGACTCAGGGTTGGAACATGCATCTGATTCAGAAGCCTTCATCTCGACCACCAGTGATTGCTTGGCCCAACACTCACTTGTGTTGTGTGTTGAGGCAAGTTAATTACCTACCATTTAATTGTCAACCCGAGGGTTTCGTAAAACTTGAGAAGCATGCATGCACTATATATGCTAGAAATTAACTTCCAATTTAGATCAACCTAACTATGAAACCAAATAACAACAAACCAAATTCACCTATTCTAATTCAACAATCAAATCAAAATAAATTATTGTACATTGTGCAGAATTGAAATCTTAATCTACCACATTTGCAGGAATTGAAATCTTAATCTACCCAACTTGGAGGAATTGAAAATCACACCACTCTTTCAGAAATGAAATTGTATGAAATGAAATCTACTCTAAGGGATAATGTGTGCATTATTAAATCAGGATCCTATGAAATGAATAATCAAAGCCACATGATATGAAATGAAAGCAAAAACAATCATTCTTAACCTCTAGATATGAAATAAAATAAAAAAAAATCACCCTTAACCTCTCACATAGGAAAAGATATGAAATAAATAAATCTTAATCTATGAAAAATAATAAATTTCAATCTATGAAAAACAATAAATATCACACATTATAGATGGCCAATCCAAAAGCATGAGGGATGGAAAGTTGAGAAGCTCCAAATACAAGCATAACCAAATCAAAGTGAAAATCACTCATGAGCATGGTGCCAAATCCAAATTCTATATACAAAACATGAGCATTTCCCCAACTTTTCACATGCCTTTCAAAGGAGAAGGCTCTCCTATTTATACAAAAACATAAGAAGCTACCTCATTAATGGAGGTCCATTATTCTCTCCCTAGATCCCTAGTAAATCTCATAGAGTTAGAACTCAAATAGGTAATGATGAGACACATATCCACTTTGAACTTTATCCAAATCTTCTTCCATATCTTGAAGATAATTCGAATTTGAGCATTGGAGGCCACGTAAGGGTGCCTTGGAAGCTTCCAAATGACCTACACATGTCATGAAACTCAAGCCACTTTTAAGTATTAGCAAGTATATGCCATTTTTCTAAGTTTTAACCATTTAATTCACTTATAATACTAGAAATCATTAGCTTTTGGAAAACACAAATGGAACCCATTGTCACACAGAATAAGTCGATCTTGCGAACAAGATAGACCTTCCTAGAATCTAAAGAAGACCTAATGACAAGCAAACCAACTAGACACTATCTTTCTCTAAATATGTTTTAATAAACAATGGCAAACAAGTGTTTTTAGGGCCTACCTTAGGTCCAATGCAAGTTTGTGGATGCCCTCGCTCCTTCGATCCAAATGAGCTCCTTTGTCGCGAATATGCAAACACAAACAAGGCAAACAAATTAAATAGCACCTGAAAAGCCAATTTCATAAAACATATTTAACATGAAAGTCAAGGAGTTCATGAAACAAATAACATAAGATACCTGTTGAGAAAAATGAGTTTGATTGTATTAATTCAAAAGAAGAAGAACTTTACAACCTGTGCCTTGACGCTGTACAAGCTCCTCCCAGGGTCCAGCAAGAAGTCTCCTCTACTTTGACAAGTTTCACTCACTCCCCAATGAAGCTAAAAAGGTATGTGGTCTCTCCCCTTAAGCTCAACTAGGAAGTCTTGATTTCACCAGCATTTACCCTCAAAAATGTTCAACTTCTAACCTCACCAGCAACTAGCCCAATGCCTATATTTATAGTGTAATGGAGGGAGGTTACTAGGTCCTCCTTCAAAGGGATAGCTCCTCTCATCAAGGGATTAGCTCCTTCTCTTTTGGGATGCATGAACCACCTCAGAGCGAACAATCCACGTCAAAATTCCTTCTAGAATCCTCTAGAATTAACCCAAAGTGAGTTTTTAAGATAAAACTTGCGCCTTTTGACTTTCACAGGGGTCTGCACCCACACCTTTAGGGACAGAGCAGGCAGGTCCGTAGTTTTTGTAAACAGAAGTTGCGAGACCACAAGTGACAGTGAGAGAAAGTGCGGAACCAGAGTTTCATTGATTTTCAAAGTCTTTCTCCCATTTTCAAAGCATGACTTGAAGAGCTAAGGTCTGAGATTTGCTTAGGAGGATAGTACAAGTGATGAGAGACCCATACTGACTGCAAATAATCATGGTGACGATATTTTTGTGTAACACCCATATAATTATGAAAATGGATGCTAATGAAAGATTATATGGCTTTGGAGTTGTGACATGTGAGTGAAATGGTGGTGATAAAGGTGAAAGTGGATGATATTTTGAATACATTTTGGAGACTCTACATACCCCCCCAACTAATGTTATTGCATGTCCTCATGCAATCTACTGCATTGCATAATCATGATTTGCTTTTGAATGAGTTTGCCTTATATCAATTGTCCTTAAACTTTGCATTTGACAATTTCATTTCTTTTTGCAAAGTATTCCTTTTCATACATGGAATTGCAACATGTTTGGTTGGTTCTTGTGTGACAACCAAATTTTAATTGGTATTGGTTCTTGTGTTTCAATACCTTGTTTTTTTTGTTGCAGCAAGATTCATTGAACATATTTAAGAATGCATTTTTAAATCACCCATATAATATGCTCATCATTTTGGCATTTATTTGCAAATCACATAACTTTTGAATCATAATGCAATAATGATGATTAGGACAAGTATGTTAGGATGAAATAAAGTGAAATAGAATGAAGTGATATGAATGAGGTAACAAATGGATGTTCCTTCCCCCCAACTAAAGGTGTTTATGGTTTTTTTCAAATGAGAAAGGAAATATGGTGAAATATTTTCCAAAAATTATAATTTTAGTATTCAAGGAATTCTATGATTAAAAGCTAGAAAAGAACGTACCTTTACTTACCTAGGAAATGGACAAACTGTGCATATGTAGAAAGCTGTAACTACTGTTGGATCATGGAATAGAATGTAGAATTTCATCTGCTTCTCAGTTGCATAAATGGTGGATGAGCTGGTGAAAGTGGATTCTTTATTTCTGCTGCTAAATCTGTTGTATCTGCTACAAAATGTTGAAATGATATAGTCTTCACCTGCTACAAAACCCGATTGTACAATTCTATTCATGCAAATAAATGTGTTTTTGTCGAGCATGAAGAGAAGTCATTGGATTACTAGCCTTTGATGAATGTCGTTAACCAATGCGAGACAAACTCGTCATTAATGTCAACGAGTGCCAAGGTACCTAAGTACATCTTGCGAAGTGAGAATAGATGAGCTGATGTTGAGCCACTTGCAAGATCTAACGATCAAGGGACATTGATGTATTCCCATGATTGTTAGCGAGAGCACTTGTCATTGATGCATACAAGCTTGAAGGTACTAATGAGGACTCTAGCCTTGAACCTAGATAATGTGCTGATGTCGATAGGCCAAGACTTGTTAGAAGGGAGGCCTTAATGATTCCTCCATCATCTAACGTGAATATGAAATGATGATTTTGGAAGGACTATGAATGAAAAATTTTGCAGTGGATCAAGGTTTATTTAATGGAAAGGAAAATGACAAGAGGGTAAACAAGTGAACGAAAAGAAAAAGGAAAAATCAACATGTAAGCGAGTTGAATGTCTCTATGAATGGAAATTACAAAAAATGTGAATGGAAATCATGCGACACTTTGCAAGGAAAATGGTGAGGATGATGCTTAGCGAAAATTCTTGTATAGCTTGTGAGTTTGGAGAGGAAAAATGATGGTATTTATGGATGATAGAAATAGATTCAATTGGTTCATGTTTCTTGAAATTGGTCGTTGAAAATCAATCATGCATAATTGGCTTCCTTCAATTCCCCAATTGCCCTGGAACCTGAAAATAAACATGGCACTAACATTGCAATAAAACATAAGTGTGTTCATAGAGAAGTGATCAATTTCTTTTTGATACATACAAAAAATTTGCATAATTGACAGGTGCATGACGTGTTTTTATTTCAAATAGTTAGTCCAATTTCACAATTCTGATAATAAATACAATTTCTAAAAGAAAACAATTTCCTCAATCAAAAATTCATCAATCGATCTTGCAGATAAAGCACCTTCATAGTTCTTTTTCTTTCCTGCATCATGCTTGAAAACATCGTCATTAGACAAAACCAATAAATTTTGATCATGATTTTCTGATTAGAATGCATTGCTGACAAATAGATCATTGAGTTAAATACATAGCTGCAAAATTGTGGTTCAACTGTAGAATTGTGCAGTTTTTGTAGCTAAAATCTTGAATGTATAGTTAAGTACACACAACTATGCATTTTTATTATGAACAAATAGCCAGTCTAATCTTCAAATTGATCAATACCTCTTCTAGAAAAATTAACAAATAGAACATTTTTTTTTTCTTGCTTTGATAGGTGTGTTTGATTGGACCATCACAACAATATTTTTTTCAAATTTCTCCAATCACTAAATGAATTTCACATCAAATTTTTTTATGACAATTTTCCATGGCAATTTTCTTTAAAAAAAATAAAATAATAAAACATACAATCTAAAAATTAATGAAATATTTACAAAACTAAAAAGTAAAATAAATGTACATAAAAACAAAAAAACAAAAAAAAAAAACATATGTACAAAGTAAAATATATATACAAATAAATTTAACAAAAATATTAAAAAAACCTATAACATAAATGTACAAATGTTAAAAAACACTTTATTAAAAAAAAACTTAACAAAACATTAAAGCATAACATATGTACAAACTAAAATATGTACAAATTAAAACATAACATATCATAAACATATACTTAAAAAAAAAATAACATTATACATAAAACATTAACACATAAAAATAATTGTAACATATAACATAAATATATACATTAAAAACAAAACAAAAAAAAACATATAAACAACAAAAAGAAAATTTATAAACAATAAAAAAATAATATTAAAAATCAAACACTCCATTATAAAACATAACTTAAAAAAAAAAAACAAAACATAACATATAACACAACGTAACAAAAAAATAAAATATAACAAAAACAATGTAATAAAAAAAAATGAAATTGCCATGTATAAAAGGTATATGGGAAAAATGCAGTAACCACAAGTAGCCTGTTCACACTGACGAAATGCCATCAACAGATGATCCACTTAACATATCTATCAAAAATAGGATAGAAATGCAACAAAAAGCATTGTTTATGGCAACATTTCCCATTGTGTTTCCTGTTGGAATGTGGTAGGAGATTACAAAACTGTCAAACAACAACCCATCTTTTTACACTTCTACCTTACATGTGGGGTTTTGGCATCTGTGATCAATTTATGGCCTTGCCAGACTGTGTTTCAGGTGGATTCCAGATGATTTGTAGTATATTTTCACTGGATCCCGGTGAAGGGATGACAAAAGAGTGCATTTTGTCGCATATTTAGTCTTGTTTCTATGGCTTGTAGCTAAAGCTTGTAATCTTATGTCAAAAACACCCGACACTTGTGTTATAGCCACAAGCACTTATTTATAACTCTAGAAAAAAATAAACCTTAGTGAATGGCCAAGACAGAAGGATGAAATGCAACAAATTAAGTGACGATGCCTAAAGGATACAGACTAAATAATTGTTTTGCTCAAAATCGAATCTGGGAGAAAAGGTTGATCATAACTGAGTGAAATGTTATCTCACGAACTGCTATGATTGCAGAATATGTCCAGGATGACAATGGTGAAATGGAAAAATGTTTCTAGGCCCATGAGAATGTGGAATGGATATGCGTTGGTCTTCATTTAGGGTTAACTGGTTGACTAGGCAACGTTGAATCAGGGATTTTTCCATGTGGCTTGACCATTATGTATGGATAGGTTGCATCATTACCATACTAATAGCAGCGTTTGGTGTGCAATAATCTACTTCCAGAAAACCAGTGGCAAACAAATCCCTGTCACCAATTGTATTAATAACCTCCGCTCCTTCAATCACATGAATTCGAGAAATATATGTGGCGGATCTTCCTTCTGTAAATCAGGAAAATCAAATTTATTGCATGGCCACAACTAAACCCTATACATTTAATTAAAAACCTGTTTTTTTCACAAAATCTGGCAAATGAAGCTCTAAAGAACCCCAAATATCTCCCAATATGTTACAAATCTCAGAAATTTGTTCCTGGATTTTATAACTGACCCCGTTCTGAGAAAAACCCACGTTTTATTTTTTTCAAAATACATTTTCATTTTGCCGGAAATCGTGTTTTAAAACTGACGTTGTTAAGTTGCTACGCATTTCCTCTGTAAGTATTGCACTTGAGCTTTCTTCCAGAATGACTGCTAGATCTTGAGATTTGGCATGAAATAAATACTCCTCAGCCACTGACAAAGGTGGCACCCCCAATCTGTTTCTTCCTGATCAATCTATCAGCAGGATGCCAACAATTGTGCCCAATGCATTCACACAACAATAACTAATGACAGTGATAAATCTATCCTATGAGAGGCAAATCCTGCCAGCTCTATCATACAAGAACTTGATAAGATCACAAGAATGTTGAATAATCAAGGGCTTCCTTTTAGGCTGAGGTTCATGTTGAAGAATCTGATTGATCTGAGAAATAATGGATGGCGACAAAGGAAGAAAGTTGAGGGCTCCAAGAAAATAGAGTGCATCGGAATGCTGTGTAGGAATTACATGGATAAGGAGCCCACTCTCGAGGGACCAATATGGATCATTTGGGTTAGAGACTTATGATACTTGGATTTAAAAATCGGTCTATTCCAAGCCTTTCAACACAAAGTTTTTTTATGATGGATGCAGAATCAAATTAGGCTCGGCTGCAGAAACGAGTCGTTTCTGTAGCTCCTTGAAAAAGGAATAAATATGCAGCAATTTGAAGCAAGGTTTATATATGAATTTTTTTATTATGATGGATACTAAGCTAACGCAAATTTTTTTACAGGTCGCATGAGAGCCTAAATAGTCAATTTCTCAAATCTCTTAAAAAAGAATTGATAATTTTATTTAAAAATTCACATTTCCCTTATTCAAAAACATGATATATATATATATATTTTTTAATCAAAACACCAATTTATTGAAAATATTTATGATGTTAATGAAAAAAATGCAATAAAATAATAAAATTCTAAAAGATTTAAAGTTATAAAAAAAATGCAATTAAGAGAAAAAATGCAATCAAGCTTAAAAATGCAATCAAGCTTGATTTTATTTTTCCTAATTTATCTACTTGAATTTATTTTTTATTTTTTAAGTATATGAATGTTTCCAATGGAGCCATATATGTAACAAAATGATAGATATACTCATATTCAGGTTTGAAATATATCCTTTGATATGTACACGTGTATGAGAGACAAACTATCTTGATTGAGATGATGTTAGAATATACTGAAGAATGGAATACTGGGATCCAATGACTGTCTTGAACCAAGATTCAATACAATATTGTTTCTCTTGGCTTCCTTCTATCATTACATGCAGGTCCTCAGACATGTGATCTCCATTCATAGAATCTGGTGATAGGCATGCATGAAACTTTTCAATCTTAGGTTCCAGCCACTGTTTTTTATCGATGGGCATCCATGATTCTTGGACCTTATCTTCTTCTTCTTCCTATAGTTATTGTTCTTCAATGGTAGTTGGTAAATCATTTTGCAATACCTCAACATTGTAAGTGGATTGAGGTGTTTTATTGATGGGGATTCGAAATGGTTGTGTAGGTAGTGGCGTGGGAATGGATCTTTGGGGTGTTTGTGTATGTGGTAATGGGAAAGGTTGAAATGAGATTAATTGAGGGTGAAACTGATGTTGTGGTGGAGGTGAATGGTATGGATAACATTGATATTTGTATTGAGGATAGTGAGGGAAAGATTGAGTATATGTTGGATTTCCTCTATAAGGCTCTTCCCAAGCCTATTTCCAAGATTGGTTTTGAGTCTGGGATTGAGATGGCCAAGGTTGCTAAGGCAAAGGTGTTTGTCAATTATGTTATGGATAACCCTGAAATTATGCACAAGGATATTGTATCATATTAGGTTGATGAGGTTTCCATGGTCGTCTTGGAGCTCGATTCACTCCATTATCCTTTTCGTAAACTGCCTTTAACCCTAGTAATGATGGGAAATCTTTAGTAGCATGTGATCCTACACAAATTTTACAAATTTTAATGTTATTAGGTGGACATTCATGCAAAGCAACATTTTCAACTTTTTGCTTGTTTTGCATTCTTAGCATCTCAGTTTTTTCATTTAAATTACCAAGAATGTTTAACAAATTGTTAAGTTTAGTTTGACTTCCCGATCTCGTTGTCAACTTACTTTCCCTTGTCGTAACTAGATCTTGAGGAGATCTTCCATACTTTTCTTTTCCTCTTTATATGTTCTTTCATAGTTCACAAATCTCTTGAAATGAAAATTGATAAACATCTCCTTTTCCCACCAGGTTAAGAAGATCAATCCATTCATCCTTTATAGCATTTAGTAGGAGAGTTTTTAATATGTTTGATCCTAAATTATGCATTTTAGATCTTTTGATATTATAAGTAAATCTCTCCACTAGGTCTTATAGATTTTCATCCTCTTTTTGATTCATCTTAAAGACTTCATTTCTAAGGTCATGGTGTTTGTAATGATTTTTATATTTTTCCAAAAATACTCTTTTCATATCATCCCATGTCCTTATAGAATTTGTTCCTAAAGTCATGAACCATCTAAGAGCTTTATCCTTCAATGTTGTTGGAAACAAATTTAATTTTTGAATGTGTAATGAGTAGCCATAAGATCTACAAATGATTTCAAATTCAAAAAGAAAAGTTTCTAGGTCTTCTGATCTCATACCTTTGAAGTTAGGAAGTACAAATGGAGGGATGTTCTTCATTTGAACATTTACATCAGTTTTTTGAATGAGAAATCCAAAAGGATCTCCATCCATTTCTTCATCCTCCTTTTTCATATCTTCTACTTGCAAAAATCAGAATTCATGATGTGGATGTGTGGCTCTTACTGCACCGCGTGATATACTGGGGGTGGTAGGTGGTTGAAGATTATATATCTATATCTATATCTATATATATATATATATATATATATATATATATATATATATATATATATATATATATATATATATATATATATATATATATAAATGATATGACGCTAAGTGATTTATGCATCTACATGCTTTAATCATGCATCTAGAAAAGAAAATTGAACTCTAGACTGAAAGCTAGTTCCTATGCACACTTCCCCGGCAACGGTGCCAAAATATTGAGTCAAGTTAATTACCTATCATTTAATTGTCAACCCGAGGGTTTCATAAAACTTGCGAAGCATGCGTGCACTATATATGCTAGAAATTAACTTCCAATTTAGATCAACTTAATTATGAAACCAAATAACGACAAACCAAATTCACCTATTCTAATTCAACAATCAATTAAAAAGAAATTATAATACATTGTGCAGAATTGAAATCTTAATCTACCACATTTGCAGGAATTGAAATCTTAATCTACCCCACTTGCAGGAATTGAAAAGCACACCACTCTTTCAGAAATGAAATCTACTCTAAGGGATCATGTATGCATTATCAAATCAAGATCCTATGAAATGAATAATCAAAACCACATGATATGAAATGAAAGCAAAAACAATCATTCTTAACCTCTAGATATGTAAGCAAATAAAAACAATCACCCTTAACCTCTCACACAGGAAAAGATATGAAAGAAATAAATTTTAATCTATGAAAAATAATAAATTTCAATCTATGAAAAACAATAAATCTCACACATTATATATGGCCAATCCAAAAGCATGAGGGATGGAAAGTTCAGAGGCTCCAAATACAAGCATAACCAAATCAAAGTGAACATCACTCATGAGCATGGTGCCAAATCCAAATTCTATATACAAAACATGAGCATTTCCCCAACCTTTTACATGCCTTTGAAAGGAGAAGGCTCTCCTATTTATACAAAAACATAAGAAGCTACCTCATTAATGGAGGTCCATTATTCTCTCCATAGATCCATAGAAAATCTCATAGAGTTACAACTCAAATAGGTAATGATGAGACACATATCCTCTTTGACCTTTATCCAAATCTTCTTCCATATCTTGAAGATAATTTGAATTTGAGCATTGGAGGCCACATAAGGGTTCCTTGGAAGCTTCCAAATGACCTACACATGTCATGAAACTCAAGCCACTTTTAATTATTAGCAAGTATATGCCATTTTTCTAAGTTTTAACCATTTAATTCACTTATAATACTAGAAATCATTAGCTTTTGGAAAACACAAATGGAACCCATATAATTATGAAAATGGAGGCTAATGAAAGTTTATATGGCTATGGAGTTGTGACATGTGAGTAAAATGGTGGTGATAAAGGTGAAAGTGGATGATATTTTGAATACCTTTTGGAGATTCTACATTGTGAGTGGAGATCTTATGGAACTTACACCACTTTCCCGTGTCCTCCTTAGCGGGTTGTTTTAGGCTGCCCCACCTTGGCTCTTTCCTTTGTTATCTAGTTTGGGGGAACCTTTCCCTTACTTCAAATTCGCAGATCCAAAGTATCCCTTTTTCCATTTAATCTTTTGCTTGATCTTGACAGCGTATCGGTACATTGTGCCGAGCGAGGATATGTCTAGGAACTCCATCTCATCCTGGATGTACATATGTAGGCAACCGTTGTACTTGAGTACCAAATGTTTCTTAGAATCCTTGATAACCATGTTCGTGTGAAGGGTATGAAAAACATTGGTAAACTCTAACACGTCTTGGTCCCTTCCTTATTGCAGCGTGGTCCACTTTATTTATCTATCAACATAGCTCCTAACAGGGTAATACTTCTCCTTGATGGCATCCTGGAATGAATTCCAAGTGGGTGTGGCGAAAAAAAGTGAGGACGCACTTTCATCATTTTGCTCATAGTAGGTTTCCCACCAGTCCTTGACGTGGGGGTGACTTTGAGAGGAGCAAAAGTAACATTTTCCCAGTTGGAAAAATCATGAACATAAAAATATCCTTCTAGCATATTTAACCATTTATCTACAACAACAACATCTATTTGGCCCTCAAATATGGGAATGTCAAAGTTTACTTGTACCTTAAAAGGAGTGGTGCCTCCAGAGTGGCTGCTAGATGTGGATGCACTGCCGGTAGGCAACCGCTAAAGGATATCAACAAAGTTATCCATCATCGTGTTCCTTTGTTTCTCGAGGGACTCTGCGAGCAATATGTTTATAGGATCTCCTACTCCCTCCTCTTTCTTTTCTTCCCCCATGGGCAGTCATCAGAGTTTGTGAGGCTGATGTTGCAAAGGTTCAACCAGATCAAGCCCTAACTCCTTATATCCCAACCTCATTGGGGACATGCAAAGAAAAACAAAGAAAGAGAAGACCGCTGTGATACCATTGATCCAGATTTAAACAAAAATGAAAAAAAATATTGATATGACCATAAATTCAGATATGTAGTAGAAATAACACTTCATTTCATTAATATCAAATAATGAAATATGCTTACAAACAAAATGGAAATAATACTAGCTTGGGCAATGGTAGCTTATCTCTAAGAAGAGATGTGGTAGCTACATGCATCTGAATTATGTTACAATGAGGCTCAGAGGCCTATTTATTATTGAGAAACAATGGAAGTTGCTAAACATCCAAAAACCTAACCCTCGAAGATGAAGTGCCAAAACTATGGGCCCTGTTTTGGTAAATTGGTACATCAACTTTCCATGGTCGTAACTTTGGCATATGATCTCCATTTGATGTGCAAAATACTTCGTTAGAAAGATATATCCAAGGAATATGAATTCTGATTCACCAACACTAGCCAAAATCAAAATTTGGCCCTGGTTTTCCCAAAAAAACATCGTTTAGGGCCTCAAAACGGCTCTGGAAGTTCATGACCCGAAAAACTACAAAAATTAGTAAATTGTGTTATAATTAAGGAAATTGAAAAATTAAAGAGATAGTGGTGGGGGTCCAATTGGAATAGGAGGGTGGCCACCAACATCCACCTATATCATTCCTCCCCCTTTAGGAACCAATGGTCCCCATTATGTTGAGTTCCTCCATGAGATGAGGAGATTTCTATTGAACTTGGTCCCTAGTGATCCACTTACCCTGGTGAAGGAGTTGGCCTACTTTGACAACTAGATATAGTTGTATCCTTTGTTGTCAAGTATTCTTTATTTATGTGTCCATTATCCAATTAGTTGTGGCTTGTTCTATGCAGTTTGGGCTTAACTCTATTGGTGTGAGTTGTTTTGCAATGTCGTATGTGTCTAACAATGGTGGGAAGTAGGGCCAAAGGTGGTCCACATTGAACATTGGGTGCAAACGAAGGAATGGTGGAATACTAAGCTCAAAGGCATTGTCCCCTACTACCTTGGTGATGGTGTACGACCCATATCAGAGTGGGCGAAGCTTGCGGTGGGGCCCAGCGAGGCGCTCCTTCTGCAAATGTAGCAAAACTTTTTCGCCCAAGTGGAACTTGTGTGGAACCCAATGCTAATGATGTCGTTGCTTGTACTTAGCTTTGGCTCTATCCAATATGTCATGGACCCATTGGCGGATATGCTGAATTTGCTTAATGAAGTTTTTTTCCTTGTCGACTTTGGACTTGACATGAGCTGAATTTTCCTGAGTAGCTGCAAATGGTATGGCTACATCAATGGGACATAGTGGCTAGAATCCTAAACCCGCCTGGAAAGGGTTATGGCCAGTCGAGCTATGGAGAGCTCGGTTATAGTTGTGTTGGAAATAGGGGAGGTTCTCATCCCAATTGCATGGATGCTTTGAGTTGTACATGGACAGAATGTGCACGATCATCCTATTTACGACCTCTATCTCGCTATCAGTTTGGGGATGGAAAGTTGTGGAATTAGTGAGTTTGGTGTCCAGCATCAACTAGAGACTGGAAAAAAATGTACTGAGGAACCTACTGTCTTGATCTGAGATGATAGACTTTGGGATCCAAAAGTGTACTCGCACTCATTCAAAGAAGAGTTTAACAGTGGCTTATGTTGTGATATCCTTCTTGCAAGCTTACATAATGGTCATCTTCCAGAATATGTTGATAACCACAAAAGCATAGTAATTTCCATGCTTAGTAGAAGGAAGGCCCGATATGTAATCCATGGAGATGGCTTCCCAAGGTCGACTAGGGGTAGGCAACAGAGTATAGAGGCCTTGCTTCTTGATGGTCGGTTTGGGAATGACACAGGTAGTGCAGGATCTGATGTACTTCCCGACATCCTTTCGAAGATTCAGCCAATAGAAATATTTCTATAGTACTGCCAATATTTTCTCAACCCTAAAATGCCCAGCGACTCGACTATAGTGTGCTTCCCAAATCATCTTGGCACGCTTGCATGAAGGAACACAAAGGTGTCCTCGGTGGCATAATAGTGCATCCTAGAGGTCAAAATATGGAACTTAATGACCCTACAAGAGTGTCTGGTATGTGTGGTTGAATTTTGTGTCACTTTTGTACAGAAGTAGCCAATCAGAATTCTAGTTCCCACAAGAGTTGAGCATGGTGATTAACGCCATCATCAGTGGTCAGCGGAGGCAATATGCAACATTATTGGTGCTGCCCTTCTTTTACTTGATATTCAAATGGAACTGTTGCAGGTATGTGGACCACTTCTGATGGTGATCATTTTGCAACTTCCCTTTCATCTGTATCAATTACAGAGGTCGGTGGTCTATGTGGATGATCGTTTCATTCCCCAAAATGTAATACTTCCATTGTCAGAAGACCTGCACAATGGAATACATCTCTTTGTCATAAGTGCGATAATTCCAGACTATGTTTGAAAGTGCCTCACTGTGATATGCCACTCGATGCCTCTGTTGAGTAAGGATAGCCCCAATAGGATAGTCAGAGGCATCTGTCATGATCTCAAATGGATGTTGAAAGTATGGTAATGTGAGAATTGGTGTAGAGTAGAGGCAATGTTTCAACTCTGCGAATTCCTTCTATTGAGATTTAGACCAAAATAATTTTTCTTTCGCTCCTCCCTTGGTGACTTGACTCAAGGGCGAAGTGATATGAAAGAACCCCAACACAACCTACAGCAGAAATTGACAACACCCAGAAAGTTGTGGAGCTCTGTCATAGTGGTTGGGGCTGGCCAATCTCGAATGACTTGGATCTTGGTTGGATCCACATGCACCCCTCGTTCATCAATAATGTATCCTAGATATTGAACCTGGGTCATGCCAAAAGTGCATTTCTATAAATTGGCACACAACTTGTGTTGCCGTAGTGTTTGGAGAACTTGTTGGATGTGGTGGAGGCGCTCTTCCCAAATTTGGCTAAAGATCAGGATGTCATCCAAGTATACTACTACACATGAGTTATTGAATGGCCTCAATATTTCATCCATCAGCGTTAGGAAGGTTGCAGGAGCATTCGTCAACCCGAAAGGCATAACTAGCCATTCGAAAAGGCCCTCCTTGGCTTTGAAGGTAGTATTCCACACATCAGAGGGTTTGATTAGTACCTGGTGATATCCGGACTTCAAGTTGATATTGCTGAAATATTTGGCCCCATTGAGTTGTTCCATAAGGTCATCAATCCATGGGATCAGTACCTATTCCATACAGTGATCTTGTTCAATGCCCGATAGTCAATGTAGAGTCTCCAAGTCCCATCCTTCTTCTGTACCAACATGAAAGGGCTCCCATAGGGTGATGCACACGGTCATATTTTACCTTTCTGCAGCATCTCCTGAATCTTCCTCTTGATTTTGTCATTCTCCAAAAAAGAGCATCGATAGATTGGTCCAATTGGCAACGACGCACCTCGGGTTAGATCGATGGATTTTTTGACCTGACAGTGCAAAGGCACCCCCATGGGGGAGGTGAAGATGTGCTCGTACTCCTCCATGACCTTGTACATCTGTTTATGTTGTGTAGAGGGGCCCTATTTGGAGGTCATGGCCACCGTCTTCTTCTCTCCCTGAGGGTGTATCATTAGGAAAAAGAATTTCCTAGTTATGGAAATGAGATTACTATATTATTTTGCAGTAACCAAAGAGATGGTGGTAGGCCTTGCTACCCTCTGTATCCTGTACAACTTATTTCCCAAGGTAACAATAACAATGCAAGGCCTTGACTCATACACAACATGTTGCTTCCACAAGTATGGTTGGCCTAATAATACATCATAAACATCAAGAGGAGCAATGCCATATAATACACTATCCATGAAGGGCTTGATGTTGTATGGAAGGTGGCATTGCTTGTTGACACAAAGATTTTGTCATTGGTGAAGCCACCTGATGGTGTACGATTGTGGGTGTGTTGTGGTTGGTAAGCCCAACTGCTTCACAACCTATGTTGAAATGATGTTCTTTTGGCTCTCGCTATCGACAATTAACTGTAGTGGGGAACCCTTCACCCACATCTGGGAGTGGAAGAGACGCTCCTCCTCCTCTAGATCTTCGCGTTCCTCCTTCTGGATCTTGTTGGTAGAAATGGTGGCATCGGGCTCCGCATTGATAATCTGCTTCCCTTTGTCATTTCCCTTGTCAAGTTCTGACTAAGAGTCAGAACATGCATCTGATTCAGAAGTCTTCAACTCAGCGACCAGTGACTTCTTGCCCGATACTCACTTGTGTTGTGAGTGGAGCTCTTATGGAACTCACACCACTTTCCTATGTCCTTCTTCAGATTTGCAGTGTTATTCTTTTCTTGTAGCTTTAGCGGGTTGTCCTTGGCCACCCCATTTTGGCTTTGTCCTTTGTTCTACGGTTTGGGGGCACATTTCCCTTGCTTCAGATTCACAAATCCAAAGTCCCACTTTTTTTGTTTAAGCTTCTGCTTGATCTTGACAACATATAGATATGTCGTACCCAATGAGATTTCTAAGAACTCCATCTCATCCTAGAAGTACCTGTTTATGGAGTCGCAGTACTTGAGTACCAAATGTTTCTCAGAATCCTTGATAGCCAACTTCATATGAAAGGTATGAAAAAAATTGGTAAACTATGGCACGTCTTGGTCCTCATAGCTCTCGATAGGGTAGCACTACTCCTTGATGGCGTCCCGGAATGAATTCCAAGTGGGTGTGCCTAAAAATAGTGAGGGCGTACTTTCATCCTTCTACTCACAGTAGGTTTCCCACCAGTCCTTGACGTGGGGGGCGGCTTTGAGAAGAGAAAAGGTAGTCTTTTCCCGGCTAGAAAAATCATGAACAGAAAAATATCCTTCTAACATATTTAACCATTTATCTATGGTGTTTGCATCTATTTTACCCTCAAATATGGGAATTTCAAAGTTACTTGTACCTTAAAAGGAGTGGTGCCTATTGGATGTGGATGCATCGTCGATGGGCAACCGTTGAAGGATCCGAGAAAAGTTATCCATCATTGCGTTCCTTTGTTTCTTGAGCACCTCCTTGAGCAATATTTTGGTCGGATCTCCTACTCTCTCATCTTTCTTTTCTTCCCCCATGGGCGATCGTTGGGGTTTGCGAGGCTGATCTTGCAGAGGTTCAACCAGATTTAGCCTTAACTCCTTATATCCCAACCTCATTAGGGACATGCAAAGAAAAATAGAGAAAGCGCAAACCGCTCTAATACCACTGATCTAGATTTAAAAAGGAATGCAGAAAATCACAGATATAACCATAAATACAGAGATACAACAAAAATAACGCTTCATTTCATTAATATCAAATACTAAAATATGCTTACAAACAGAATGGAAATAAGACTAGCTCGAGAAATGGTAGCTTATCTCTGAGAAGAGATGTGGCAGCTGCATGCCTCTTAACCATGTTACAATGAGGCTCAGAGGCCTATTTATTATTGAGAAACAATGGAAAACCCTAAACATCCAAAAACGTAACCCTAGGAGATGAAGCGCCAAAACTATGGGCACCGTTTGGGTAAATTGGTACATCAACTTCCTGGGGTAGTAACTTTGGCATACGATCTTCGTTTGATGCAGACAATACCTCATTAAAAACATATATGCAAGGACTACAACTTCTGACTAGAAAACACTAGCTTTAAACCCCAATTGGCCCTGTTTTTTCCCCAAAAACTTTGTTTAAGGCCTCAAAATGGCTCCGGCAGTTCAAGACCCGAAAAATATCAAAATTAGTAAATTGTGCTACAATTAAGGAAACTAAAAAAATGAAAAATATAGTGGTGGGGGTCCAAGTGGAAAACCCTAAACATCCAAAAACCTAACCCTAGGAGATGAAGCGCCAAAACTATGGGCACCGTTTGGGTAAATTGGTACATCAACTTCCCGGGGTAGTAACTTTGGCATACGATCTTCGTTTGATGTAGACAATACCTCATTAGAAACATATATGCAAGGACTACAACTTCCAACCAGACAACACTAGCTAAAAATCCCAATTGGCCCTGGTTTTTTCCAAGAAAACTTCGTTTAGGGCCTCAAAATGGCTCCGGAAGTTCAGGACCCGGAAAATACCAAAATTAGTAAATTGTGCTACAATTGAGGAAACTGAAATAATGAAAAAGACAGTGGTGGGGGTCCAAGTGGAATAGTTGGGTGGCCACCAACATCCACCTAGATCACATATCTTCTTGGCATCACCAGATAACTTTCAATGTGGACATATCAAGATCGAGGAGCTTGCTTTATGCAAAGCTTTCTACAAACATAACACTTTGCTAAAGCAATATGCTTAGTCTTACATGAATCATTTTTCGAACTAATATCAAACTCATCAATAACATTGTAACAGATTATTTAGATCAGGTGACAGGTAGAGCTCTCATCAATTCATGTCAAGAATTTTTCATAAGAAATAGCAAACCAAGCTTCATCAAGTAATCCTTATGATCATACTATAAATAAATAATTTTTATCACTAGATGCAAATGCATACACCAAAGGTAAGTCATGCAAGTTCCTTCAATTCCTTGTGAGATAGCTTCATACTGAATCACAACTGTTAATACTTCAGATAATGTGCTAAGAATGAGGAGGCCAATACAAAATTATCGAATACCATTATTAGTCACTGAAAATCACTATGCCACATAGTATTAACATCAAGGAAAATCATTAGTCGTCAAATCAAATCATTCAACATCGGGTCAAATCCCAAATTCGCTGTCATAGAGAGATCTATAGTCCAAGACATATCTCAACATCAAGTCAAAGCTCTAAGTAATTATCAAGCATCATGTCAAAACTCCAAACACTGGTCGTCTATATCAATAAGCCAAATCATGCCAAACTCTTGTAGCACAAACTTCAAACATAATGACATATCTATATGCATGTCTTGGTCACCTACAAACACAAGTTCAGTTTATATATTCATATTATAGTAAAAAATTCTCTACTCATGGATCCTTCTGATGTCTGCTCCATGTGTATAGGACTGACATCCTTAAGGTGAACATCTAATTTCATGCACAATACTTCATTTTTGTGACCAACATGCATAGTCGCACCCATAGGCCTTCCTTTTGTGCAGTTGGGAGATTATAGTCACACCCTTGAACTTGCTTCCATGGGGTTGAAAGGCTATAGTCACACCTATAAACTTGCTTCCATGTGATTTATGTTTAAAGTAAGGGAAAACTCTCTCTTCTCATATCATAACTTAGTTGCAGATCCACAATGTTAGATATTTGTCTATTCGTGCCCATAAATCATCTTTCAACATTAATAATATAAATATAATGCCAATGGTAATAGGAGTAAGGATCTTATGGAGAGATTCTCCCTCTAAATGGGAATTCACTTCATCTAGTTTCATTAAGTCATCAACTTGTCTATAATATTGTCATACATCAGCAGATTTGTTAGATCATAAATTCAAACTATATCCACATATTCATCACGGTCATATATCTTAGCATAATGACATCAATCTTTCATCAAGGGTTAGTGTCAAATAGCTAATAGGAGCATACTTCAAGAATCATGATCACAACATTACTTCTTTGTCACGTAACTCAATCCATTAAGTCAGGGCATTCAATTTTACCATATGCCATAATTACTAAGATTTGAATGAGATGCTTGTTAAGTAGAGAACCCCTCTCATGAAGGCTGGTTTGGGTTTCAAAGAAGAACCAAGCTCCAAGAAGGAAAGGGATGGAATTTTAACCACCCTCTAAGGGCATATAGAAATTCAAATAGTAAAAACTGAAAACATCAATAGCAGGAAAAGAATAGGAAACAACATAATGCTAAGAAGAATCAATAAGGATGTCAGCAGAAGAGAGCCAAGCAACAACATGAAAGAATGCAAGGCAGTAACGCAATATGCCATGGAAGGCACATGAAGAACCAACAAAGTTCCTTTCCTTCTCAAGGACAACACCTTCAAATAAAATGCATTTTCAACTATCAGAAGCATTTTCATGGTTATGGTTACTCTTGAAATAATTTTGGGTATAAGGCCATAGATTGCAGATGGCATGGAAGAAAACAAGATGTGTTGGGTATTAGGAAACCAAGAATGCATAAAGAGGATAGGGGAAGGAATGTTTGCAGTAATAGAAGGCTTGACAAGAGTGCTATCAAGAATAGTAACTCCCCTGCCCCATTCTTAAGCCATATCGAATGCTACAACTATGGCAACTTTGGGCATGAGGAAACATGCTGCATATATAGGAAGGAAAAACATGCTTCTCAGCATATGCATGCAAATGTAGAAGCTTGGGATTTGAAGGCAAGAACAAACAGTGGAGTAGAGGAATACAAGTTTTCCTTTAGTTCTCTTTGTCAAAAGATCAAGATGAAAAGAAGAGGAATAAATGAGAAGAAAACTAGGAAGAATGATCCTCCAACTCTTGTAGCATACCCATGTGTAAGAAAAAAGGTAGCAATAGGACTTTGGTGAAGAAACAGGAGTTGAAGTAGAAGATTCCTCTAGCTATACGCAGCCAAGAGAAATCCCAAACATGGGAAAAGAAGAAGTTGGAAAGTAATGCTCCTACTAGGACTCAACCATTGAAGGTTTGGAAGAAGAAGGAAGATGATCTACTCAGGGGGAGTAGTTCCATTGTTTCTCTTTAGTGAAGGAAGATAATGGCCTCAAGGGAGGTCAAATAAGTTAGATGCAGGAAGATAGAAGGAATAGACAGAGAGGTTCATATGATTGTTGAAGGTATGGTCATGATCTATTGTTGATTACAAGAATAGATTGGTTTATTTTAAATGTACTAGCCTTGCAAAGGAGAGGAGGAGTGCAGGAAGCATGAGTTCAAGAGGAGTACACAACAACATATTATTTCATGGGAAGAAGAATATGACCTACAATAGAAGTGTGGAATGACAAAAGGTACACAGTCAAGTCAAATCTACAAGATCCGTCCTCACGCAGATGCAAGGGAACGGATGCAAGAGATTAGAGAGCATTGGCTTAGGGGGAGTTGCTTTATTAAGTAGTAGAAGGAAACAATTCTTAGCCTCAGGGAGAAATATTTCATAGGAAATGAAAGGTTTGCATCTTGGGTAAAACACCCTTATTTCATTGAAGTTGTGAATTTTATTTTTCCTAGCATCCTTGTGTTCATGAAACACAATAGGTACAATATTTGAATGTCCCTTAGCTTTCAATTGGTATCACTATGTTAATTGGTCATTTGGGTTCATATGGAGAAGCCTTTTGTGAAAATGGGTATTTCTTTCTAAAAGGTAGTATTGAGTTTTCCTGGTACAATATCTAATTTGTATCATCTTTTTTTATGCAATTGGTATTATTTAAGCAATAGTTCATATTTGGAGTAGGCTAATCTCAGGAGGCATAGAGTTGGTTAATGTAGATGCCCAGGAGAAGTGAGCATAGAGGATGAAGCAACATAAACAATGAACAACAAGCTCAATGCATCACTAATGATTAGTATTTGTAGCAACAACAATACCATGATAAATTTCCATTGGTACAAAAGATGCATTGACAGAAACAATATTTAGCCAACAACCATAACTGGAGGATTACCATGGAGGAGAAAGTATATGTTCACGGGGAGCATATCACATATGTCCAGTTCCTCGAGAAACAAAAACCCTTGAAGAGAAGGCTATAGAGAAGAATGCACAACAACAACCAGACCCTCTGTCATTGATGGTCAGTGATTACAAGGGGGAGAAGAAGCAACTTGTAGCCCTTTTCCATTGATGTCAAAGGGGGAGAGAAGCTTATTGGAAAGAAATTTTTGATGGACCAAGAAGAGGAAATAAATCCATCGGTGGCTCATGCAAGGAGATGTGTGGAAGAAACATGAGGATTGGCCATCAATGTGGGGGAGTGATGAGGTGTTGCCATCAATTCCAAACGGGAGGATTGTTGGACAATTGACATTGCCTAGATGGTTAGTGGTAGAAAATGTTTTGGCATTGATGAAAACATTCAATCTAGGATATGTGTTGGAAAATTTGGCATTTTAGATTGCTAGTGACAGCAAGAGTGTTGGCATTGATGTCAACTAGAATAGCATGGATGTTGGTTGCAGCAGATGTGCTAACATGATGTTAAGTGGGTTAGCATTGATGTCCACTAGCTTATATGTGATGGTATATAGGCTATAATTGATGTGCTTGATGTGTTAAGACTCAATGGGAGTCCCATGGTTGCTATAGTCTCTTCTAGAGAATCATCATAGTAGCAGGCTTATTGGATAAGCCATAAAATTATGGCTATGATGGTTGGGAGTCTCATAGTTTGGATTATATTATGCCTCAATATATTATATTAGATACTCTTGGAGTTATGACAATTGGTTAGTGCTCGGAAAGAGCTTTCGAACGACATGTGGAAGTCTACAAATGGCCTCCTAGATCAGGAGTTATATTCAGTTGAAATTAGCAGACAAAAAATCCCATTCACCCAGGACTTGGGAATATTTTGAACTAAGGCCAGGACTTAGATGAGTCAAGCCTAGTCAAAGTTCAGGCCACGTAGCAGATTTAGTAGGAAAAAAAAGCTCTAACCCTAGTCACCGACTTGTGTAGGACCAACTCCTAGTCGGGCATGTGGATTAGTCATTAGTCGGGACTAGTTGGAGGTCGAGCCATGTAGCAAAGTTTAGTAGGAAAAATGCCTCGACTTCCAACCCCCTACCTATGCGGGACTTGGTACAAGAAAAAAAATGGTGGAGTGTGATTGACTCATGGTTATTTGTTGGTATCAATGTGGAAGATGACATCAACATGACGTGGCAATGCAGAGGATACGTGGTAGGAATTTTTGGCACTTTTGGGTGGACTAATGGGCCAAATCTAGGTAACACATGTCATCATATAGAAGGTACCACGTGGCCCAGATGATGTCATCATGACATAAGCTAATGATGTGGTAGAACAAAGTCTACACGAATGGGTTGTTTTGTGAAGTTTTTCCCATGTATTTTGTTTTTGGCATTGAATGAATAGAATGGAAAAAACAATGAAAAAGGAACCAACTCGAGATTATAAGAAAATTGAGCCTTCGAGCTAGTCGGGCCTATGGGAAAGTCGGGGATTGAGGAAAATACAAGCGCATTTACAGGCAAAGCGGGTCCACTCATGACCTCTTCACTAACATTTAAAGGTCTAGTCGCATAGGCAGAAGCAAACATGGATGCATAACAGGTGAAGTGGGCTGACCCATAACCTTCCGTCCTCCCAACCAACGTAGGAAGGTGTTCCTAGGCCTTGGTTTTGTGGAAGTGTTGCGTGTTTTTGTGACCATAGGCCTTTGGGATGAAAACAAAGAAAATGTCACCACAAGTATATGTTTAAAGGCATAAATGTGTCGACAACCTTGGAGAGAAGTCCTCTATATTTGGCGGTTGTGCCAAACTGGTTATTTTCCATAGAAGTATCAAGAAGGCACTCAAAGGATGTATGGGTCAGCATATATTGGGCATTGTGTGCCAAATTTTCCATGGTTGTAGTTGGAATAAGTAAGACTGGAGTAGCTAAGTAAATGTGCATAGTAAGGTTGGTGTTTCTGGAGTAAAGGAAACTGCAGAGATCGATGAGTCAAGGAAGCAAGGACCACGATTGTGCAAGATGATTTAAAGGGTATGTCTTGAGCATAAGTAAGACACCTTTGATCTCCCATGCACACTACAAGTGATTAAATGAAGAACAAAGCCTCAGAACAAAATGTTTGATTACATGAAGGAAAGCCATGCTTGAGGTACGTGTTGGTCTTCGTAAGGCAATTCAAAAGTATGTCTTGAGTTTTAAAGAGAAATATTGTCAGTATAAGATGAATTTAATGGAAGAACTTCTTGAGTCTATAGTGTGACTGAGATTTATTTCTTAGTAGGTTGAAAGATACTTAGGAGGTCATTCCTTGCATTAATTGTACTACAAGAGCAAAATTCAAGCAATGAGATGAAACAATAGGACGGAGAAGCATGCAAAGATACACTCTGATAGTGTGAATGGAAGAGTAATGGATGATAGAGACATCATCGATCACTGTGTTGCAGTGAAACAAAACCCAAGATCGCACTTGAGCAAAATGGGGACTGCAACATTGTTGAATGAATTGTGTGGAAGAGCTTTGTGTGTGTGTTGTTGAGGAGAGGCCAAGTGTTCATGGCTTGTAGAAAGAGGTTGTGTGTGCTTATATTGTAGGGAAAAGAGGTTGATTGGGCTGGTGCTATTGTGTGAGGCTGAGATAGCCTGTGGAATAGTAGATGGCCGAGAGTAGAAGCATGATGCAGCAGTGTGGACAAAGTGCTGCATAGGTTGTGTATTAGTGAATGTTGTTGAGCATAATAGTGGGATGTTGCAGAGTGGGAAGAGGAATATAATTTCATGTGGGCTAAGGGAAGAGGAGAACAAAGAGTTGAAAATAGGCAGAGTGGATGCCAATTACAGTGAGAAATAAGTTTACTTTTGAGTGTGGGTTGGAGCTTGCATATAGCAAGTTGGTGCTTCCATATTGGTGCCTCCTTTAGGTTGGTGCTTGCATAAATCCAAGGAGGTACATGTTGGTGCTTGCAAACAATCCATGAAGTTGGTGCTTTAGATGGTGCTTCTGGTAGGATGATCAGGTTTTTGTAAAAGGAGGGAGTTGGTGCTCCCTTCTAGTGGGTGCTAGCAAACAATCAAAGGGGGTTGGTGCTTCCTGTGAGTGGTGGCTCACAAACAGATTGATGGAATAGAGTAGGTGCTCTTATTTTTACATCAATAACGAAAACAAGCTTTGGTGTTTTTTCGCCCAGAATGGTTTCCATGTTAAACCTTTGCGTCATACGCGTGTTTCTCATAATGTGTGCATTTGTGTTGATTAATATGGATGTTTTTTTGGTTTGTTAATGGTTTCTCTCATTTAAGTGGATGCCAAGTTTGAATGAGTAAAGAATTATTGGCATAAAATTCAAAATTAGCCTTAATACTGATTCACCCCCCTCTTAATATTAATATTGTTTCCAACATTTCCAAAGAGGTCAATTCTGCTTCATTGTTACTAGCATGGCTACAATTCGTAGTATAGAGGATTTTGATCTTGTGTTGGTAATCTCGAAAAATACCTACTTACCAAGCGTCCCCAGTATTTTCTCCTGAGGTGTTAGCGCTTGAAATTTCACCTCAGGCTGAGAAAGGTAAACCTCAAGGCAACATCAAACCATTTAGCCTCGTAGCTAGCCCTACGGGGCAGGAGAAGGCTCTCTCCGGTCAATCTCGGTAAAATCTTCAATAGATGAGATGACCAACCAGGTAACACTGATATTAGGCTAGTAAACTGATTAGAAAGGTTGTTTTGGGGTTTTTAATTAAATGACGGGGTTTTTCTGGGCTGCATGGGCAAACTCACAGCTTGAACAGAGAAATATAATGAACAACACAGATTATCGACTGAGGCAAGGTAGGCAAGAAATTTAACACCAAATCTAGATTTACATGGGATGGTAAGACTGGTGAGGAGCTGACAAGGGCATAGGAGATGAATCCTTGTCAAACAGAAGAAAACATTGAATATGAACAAACTTAAAAGCAGAGCATGGCAGGCATGAATTCTTACTTTAACACTTCATTTGTTCAATTAGAATTGATCATGTAGTGAAATGAAACATAACAGATCACATATGAAACAGAGGAAAAACTTATGCTAACTTTCATACCACAGGAATCTCAGAAGTCAGAGCTGTGTAATTTCATTAAACTCTCTGCCAAAAACTGTACATTGAAAGCTCTGTTTTCCACCAGCTCTCAGCACTCAGAACTCTCCCTTCTCTTCATACTCCCTTTTACAAAGAATTTACAATAATAAATAGGACTGTCTGTAGAAAAAAGATCGACCCAAAACAGGGCGCTGTTTAAACTGACATTACAAAAATTAACAAAAAAGCGTTTCATCCATTCTACAAATAGAACAGCGTTCCTCTAAATCTTCTACGATTGGTTTATTAAGAGACAAAATCTGGAGCAAAGTTCTCATGAAATCATGACTGAGGATCGAAATAGGCAAATTCGTTTCTCTTGAAATCCTCTGATGGCTAATAAACCGGAGCGCTGATCCTTTTGAATCGGGACTGAGGATAAAAATAGGCGAATTGACCCTGTTTTTCTGCTGTGACAGATGTCTTCGTGGTGTTTGGTCCTTTACTTTTCACCTTCGCTTTCTTCTCTATTCCAGCAGACATCGTAAATTCCACCGCTTCCTTCCTTCGCAGACCATATATGCAGACACCCGTCGCACAACCCACTTGAAAGCAATTGAATATATAGGTTCACTGTGAGTAGTCAATTTGAACAATTGTCTTCCTTGCTCGACATCCCATAATTTGATTGCTGAGTCAAATGAGTTCATTAGGATTATTTGTACACGGACCAGTGGGGCTCCACTTGACGGCATAGATTTCCTTCGTGTGCTCCTTGAGATCATGTAGACACGTATGTTGCTTTCATACTCCATATCTTTGTTGTCAAGTCAATGCATCAAACCCGAGAAAAGATATGCCATATGTCTTGTGCGCAGACTCCTTGCATGATAAAGCTTTATCTCTGCTTAATATATCTCAATAACAATATACATACATCCACTACATTATACTTGCTCATTAGCATACAAGCCTTATTACAAAAACGCTCGTTCGATACACCAATCAGTTCACATTGGGCGGCTTCCCTTTGGCAGCAAACATTTTCAATTATCTCCAACGAATTATCTTCAGTAGACCATGATAAAGTACAGCATGAGGTTGCAGATGAAGACCACTTATCCGCAACCTTGTAAATTTCTGTTGCCTTTATTTGTTGCAGTAATTCTCCCTTGATAAAATCATCCCTATGACAGTTTAAGGGAAGGTTTAGAAGCTCGTCTTGGAACACGAGTTTATCTTTGTAAGTGTGTTTAAAACATTGAATAATAAACCGGTTTGCCGCGTCTGTTAGTTGCAGAAATACAGTGTTTGTAAGCATGGTGGGACGAAGGTGTAGAAAAAACAATGCAGACTCTATTGTGAAAGGTGATGAGTTCTGCAAGGCATGTGTGCAATGATCGACACATGATTTACACCGAATTTGTCAGCAACCATTAACAAATCTAGCAGCTCAGTTGCAGAACGCGGCTCTAGTGTTCCCCTGTATATGAACTGTAATAAATCCATGAATGTCGCTTCCTCTGCATGACTTAAATAAATAGTGGCATTCTCTTTATTGATTCCCTCATTCCATTTGAGGAAAGTGTCTTGAAAAAAGAACTCTTTTAGCCAATATAGCGGAATTAATATATATAATACGAACTCTGGAAGCACTATTTGAACAATCCATCTCCATAGAATTACCAACGTGGCTAATTGCATCGTTATCGTCATATGACTGTTTTCCAGAGAGCCACCACCACCAATACAACGCCGAACACAAGCAAGAGCCTCTTCTAAAGGTTCACCTTCTGTCTCATGAGGCACTAAATGCAAAACCTATTCAGAAGTTCGACGTTTAACAATCCTCACACCCAGACAAAATTGCCGAGCATCATAAGCTGACAATGACACTTTGTCGGTTCCTTCCCTGCTGCAAGCTATGATCCCTGCACCGTCATCACGCCCATTGAATCCTAACAACCGAGGCCCTGGTCTATTTGTCACGCGCACATTTACTCCATTAACCCGAAGATCAGCATATTGTGGCCATTGCATCCTTAACAGCACTGTATCATTATGTTGAACTTCTGAATTGAGAAATCTGTTAATGGTCAACGTCCTCCTTTCGCTGAAAAGCTTATGATTATCCAGCAGAAACCCTACATCTGTGTTCCTGACACTACCTGGGGTCTTTTTGAATTTTATAAGTATTTGCTGTAGGTGAGCTCCTGACAGGTCGCGTGCAGGACTGGACAGGTCGCGCATACCCAACGGGTCATGCCCGTGTTATTTTGCAACTATTGGGACCCCCTGGACGGGTCGCGCGCACCCAACAGGTCGCGCACAGCTGTGGACGGGTCACTCACCGATCCTCTTTACAATTCTTTTACTGTGGCGATCAATGACTGGAACCCCACTAATACGGTGCTACCACAAACAATCCATGGCATCAATTATATATTGGTCTCCATATAGATGGATGATTTTTCCAGCACTTTGCTCCTTACAGAATCGTCCTAAGTTTTCAAGCATCGGAACAAGATCTTCCCATTGATGCCAAGACCCAAACCAGTTCCATCATTTTGGCATTTGGATGCAACACTCTGTTATGTTCGCTTTGTCTTTGATTGTTGATGATGTTCTTTCTTTTTGTGCTTTTGCAGGGATAGGAGCTTGAAGTCGCTGCCATTTGGAGAGCTGAAGAATTTTGAAACATTTTGACAAATAACATATTCTCAAAAAACACATTTAATGATTTCTTCTTCAAAACAGGGTTTTGAAGAAGAATCAATCTCACACTAACATATAAGACGGAGTCTAACATTGGCTCCACTTGGGATGGCAGTTGCCGCTTTTTGGAGGTGCCAAGAACCGCAGAACTTTGGGAGAGCAGACAGTGCCTCCACCCATTGGGCAATGGAGTCATCATCGACACAACTAAAACTGAACTCAAACTGATTTGCTCTCAAGACTAAAATGACTGAAAAAATGACTTAACAATCTTCAAGAAAACTAAAACAAGATGCTGCCCTTATGGCTGCTTATTTATTTACAAAATCTACCCTACTTTGTTGTACAAACAATAGATCAGGTAATACTAAAGTGCCAAATTAACCATTCAAGTAAACCTGAGAATGATGCCGCCGCTTGAGAATGCTTCCGCCAGGACACAGATGTAATTGCTGGCAGCCCTTCATGCACATAATGACCCTGGTCACGGAAAAGACAGCCTAATCTGTCAATCAAACTGAAAAACATGTCCATGTATGCTGCAATAGGATCACGAAAGCCAGACTCTATTGGCTGCCCCAACTCTACAATGCATACTTCCAGCTGCACATTGTCAATGTAAACATCGATAGGCAAGTCTGTTATTTCTTGTTGCGAAGGAGGAAGGATTTCCAAGAACTTTTTAGGGTCTTGGAAATCATATGACTGAATCTGCTCGTCTAAACATTGAATCTCCTTTTCAAGTTTTTCAACAATTAACTCACAGGCACCAATTTTAGCTTCAGGAGAGAACTCTGGAGATTTCAAACTTTGAAAGAAGTCACTGAAAAATTCTTCATTAGTTTCAATATCCACTAACCACTCTCTAACTCCGTTTAGAGCTTCACAAAGTGCAGGGTTTGCCACATACCCTACCATTGCATGAACAGATCAGCATGCGTTGGAATGTCTGGATCGAATTGGAGTCGCCAGGTGAATGGTTCAGCCTGCATAAGTGTCTGACTGCTGTCCACCATCAGCATCAGATCTGCAATTTGATTTCATGTACTGGGACAAGACAATCAACAAGTCGAATGTTCTCCCCAGTATGGTCGCCAGTATGTTAGCGCTTGAAATTTCACCTCAGGCTGAGAAAGGTAAACCTCAAGGCAACATCAAACCATTTAGCCTCGTAGCTAGCCCTACGGGGCAGGAGAAGGCTCTCTCCAGTCAATCGCGGTAAAATCTTCAATAGATGAGATGACCAACCAGGTAACACTGATATTAGGCTAGTAAACTGATTAGAAAGGTTGTTTTGGGTTTTTAATTAAATGACGGGGTTTTTCTGGGCTACATGGGCAAACTCACAGCTTGAACAGAGAAATATAATGAACAACACAGATTATCGACTGAGGCAAGGTAGGCAAGAAATTTAACACCAAATCTAGATTTACATGGGATGGTAAGACTGGTGAGGAGCTGACAAGGGCATAGGAGATGAATCCTTGTCAAACAGAAGAAAACATTGAATATGAACAAACTTAAAAGCAAAGCATGGCAGGCATGAATTCTTACTTTAACACTTCATTTGTTCAATTAGAATTGATCATGTAGTGAAATGAAACATAACAGATCACATATGAAATAGAGGAAAAACTTATGCTAACTTTCATACCACAGGAATCTCAGAAGTCAGAGCTGTGTAATTTCATTAAACTCTCTGCCAAAAACTGTACATTGAAAGCTCTGTTCTCCACCAGCTCTCAGCACTCAGAACTCTCCCTTCTCTTCATACTCCCTTTTACAAAGAATTTACAATAATAAATAGGACTGTCTATAGAAAAAGATCGACCCAAAACAGGGCGTTGTTTAAACTGACATTACAAAAATTAACAAAAAAGCGTTTCATCCATTCTACAAATAGAACAACGTTCCTCTAAATCTTCTACGATTGGTTTATTAAGAGACAAAATCTGGAGCAAAGTTCTCATGAAATCATGACTGAGGATCGAAATAGGAAAATTCGTTTCTCTTGAAATCCTCTGATGGCTAATAAACCGGAGCGCTGATCCTTTTGAATCGGGACTGAGGATAAAAATAGGCGAATTGACCCTGTTTTTCTATTGTGACAGATGTCTTCGTGGTGTTTGGTCCTTTACTTTTCACCTTCGCTTTCTTCTCTATTCTAGCAGACATCGTAAATTCCACCGCTTCCTTCCTTCGCAGACCATATATGCAGACACCCGTCGAACAACCCACTTGAAAGCAATTGAATATATAGGTTCACTGTGAGTAGTCAATTTGAACAATTGTCTTCCTTGCTCGATATCCCATAATTTGATTGCTGAGTCAAATGAGTTCATTAGGATTATTTGTACACGGACCAGTGGGGCTCCACTTGACGGCATAGATTTCCTTCATGTGCTCCTTGAGATCATGTAGACACGTATGTTTCTTTCATACTCCATATCTTTTTTGTCAAGTCAATGCATCAAACCCGAGAAAAGATATGCCATATGTCTTGTGCGCAGACTCCTTGCATGATAAAGCTTTATCTCTGCTTAATATATCTCAATAACAATATACATACATCCACTGCATTATACTTGCTCATTAGCATACAAGCCTTATTACAAAAACACTCTTTCGATACACCAATCAGTTCACATTGGGCGGCTTCCCTTTGGCAGCAAACATTTTCAATTATCTCCAACGAATTATCTTCAGTAGACCATGATAAAGTACAGCACGAGGTTGCAGATGAAGACCACTTATCCGCAACCTTGTAAATTTCTGTTTCCTTTATTTGTTGCAGTAATTCTCCCTTGATAAAATCATCCCTATGACAGTTTAAGGGAAGGTTTAGAAGCTCGTCTTGGAACACGAGTTTATCTTTGTAAGTGTGTTTAAAACATTGAATAATAAACCGGTTTGCCGCGTCTGTTAGTTGCAGAAGTACAGTGTTTGTAAGCATGGTGGGACGAAGCTGTAGAAAAAACAATGCAGACTCTATTGTGAAAGGTGATGAGTTCTGCAAGGCATGCGTGCAATGATTGACACATGATTTTACACCGAATTTGTCAGCAACCATTAACAAATCTAGCAGCTCAGTTGCAGAACGCGGCTCTAGTGTTCCCCTGTATATGAACTGTAATAAATCCATGAATGCCACTTCCTCTGCATGACTTAAATAAATAGTGGCATTCTCTTTATTGATTCCCTCATTCCATTTGAGGAAAGTGTCTTGAAAAAAGAACTCTTTTAGCCAATATAGCGGAATTAATATATATAATATGAACTCTGGAAGCACTATTTGAACAATCCATCTCCATAGAATTACCAACGTGGCTAATTGCATCGTTATTGTCATATGACTGTTTTCCAGAGAGCCACCACCACCAATACAACGCCGAACACGAGCAAGAGCCTCTTCTAAAGGTTCACCTTCTGTCTCATGAGGCACTAAACGCAAAACCTGTTCAGAAGTTCGACGTTTAACAATCCTCACACCCAGACAAAATTGCCGAGCATCATAAGCTGACAATGACACTTTGTCGGTTTCTTCCCTGCTGCAAGCTATGATCCCTGCACCGTCATCACGCCCATTGAATCCTAACAACCGAGGCCCTGGCCTATTTGTCACGCGCACATTTACTCCATTAACCCGAAGATCAGCATATTGTGGCCATTGCATCCTAAACAGCACTGTATCATTATGTTGAACTTCTGAATTGAGAAATCCATTAATGGTCAACGTCCTCCTTTCGCTGAAAAGCTTATGATTATCCAGCAGAAGCCCTACATCTGTGTTCCTGACACTACCTGGGGTCTTTTTGAAGTTTATAAGTATTTGTTGTAGGTGAGCTCCTGACAGGTCGCGTGCAGGACTGGACGGGTCGCGCATACCCAACGGGTCGCGCCCGTGTTATTTTGCAACTGTTGGGACCCCCTGGACGGGTCGCGCGCACCCAACAGGTCGCGCACAGCTGTGGACGGGTCGCGCACCGATCCTCTCTGCAATTCTTTTACTGTGGCGATCAATGACTGGAACCCCACTAATACGGTGCTACCACAAACAATCCATGGCATCAATTATATATTGGTCTCCATATAGATGGATGATTTGTCCAGCACTTTGCTCCTTACAGAATCGTCCTAAGTTTTCAAGCATCGGAACAAGATCTTCCCATCGATGCCAAGACCCAAACCAGTTCCATCATTTTGGCATTTGGATGCAACACTCTGTTCTGTTTGCTCTGTCTTTGATTGTTGATGATGTTCTTTCTTTTTGTGCTTTTGCAGGGATAGGAGCTTGAAGTCGCTGCCATTTGGAGAGCTGAAGAATTTTGAAACATTTTGACAAATAACATATTCTCAAAAAACACATTTAATGATTTCTTCTTCAAAACAGGGTTTTGAGGAAGAATCAATCTCACACTGACATATAAGACAGAGTCTAACATGAGGCACCATCGAATTTGAGTTTCACAAAACCCACGGGAGGCCAGAGTACTGGGATGGAAACAATTTGGGTGAGACCATAAGATTCAATGATGAAGGAACAATCATTTAGGGAGATAGATTCGATTGATTGTGAATTTGGGGGGGGGGGGGGGGGGAACCTACCAATTTTCCAGATGCCATTGATCAAATAGAATAGTCTCTCTAATATTCTAAATGATTCATTTCCATATTGCTTCCACATTCAAATATTGATCCTTGAAGATTATTTCATTGAGTTCTTTCCATATTGCCCAAAGGAGAAATCCTAAAGCCACACTCCAAGCTCTATTGAAAGCTAGGCTTGAGAAGAGCCCTTTTCTCCATGCTTCAATGGTCTCTATAATACTATGTTTATTCCTATCTAGGTGCCAAAGAGAAGAGCTACCTTACTCCACAAATGCTCCATTAAGGGACATGTATTCAAAAAATGTTTTGTCGTTTCTTCTTGACCATTGCACAAAATGTAATAAGACAGTCCATATTGTTATCACCAAAAAAATTGATCATCTAGCCTAATTTACTAGATGGATTGAAGTACACCATGCCAATTTTACCATAGTAAAATTGCTTTCACTGTGAGAAATTACCTACTAAACCACCTGTATCAAGTAATTTATGGTTAAACCATGAAGAATAATTAAATAAATCATTATTTATTTGATTTTCTTCTAGGAATAATTAATTTAACCACTGTTTTATTATTATTTCTTGTCAAATTTGACCGAATCATGAAAAATAGACAAATAAATCATTATTTATCTTATTTTTCTCTAAGAATAATTAATTAATTATTATTCTTTGTTAAATTTGACTAAATCCCCTAAGAATAATTAAATAAATCCTTATTTGTTTATTATTCCTTAACTAATCTATTGAGATATTAAATAAATCATTTATTTATTTATTATTTCTAAATAAAAGTTTAAATACTTTTCCCTTTTAAACAAATATAATAAATATTCCAAGTGGTAATTCCAAGAATGGGATCAATAATATTTTATTATTGCTCATTATTCGAGGATAACTCAATATTTTGTTATAAATAGGAGGGTTTTCCATCCATTATTCACTTTTGATTATTTTCATTATCGCACTCACTCTTGTAACTCTGATTATTTTCATTGTCGCACACCATATTTTTGTTGGGTTTATGCATTATAGAGGAGAGATACTCTACAAAAGCTAAAGCATTTGAGGATAGTCAAGAACCCATCCCATAAAGGGAGACTGGTACCATATATTTGTTCCCTTCACAGGTGTTATAATAAAATCATTCTTTACATATCTGGTTTCCATTGGATGTTTTGGGGTTATTACTCTTTATTTCACTCTTTAACTATGATTGCAGCATAGACCAAAATTTTGGCAGGTTTTGTTTCTATCAATAGCTGCAGATCTACAATGTTTAGCAGTAATTTCAATTATTGAGATCATTTGTCATCCACGATCTTAAGTGGGTTCTTTCCGTACATCATTGAGAAGAAAACACTACAACAAATTGGTGACTCTGTTAGGTTTTACACTTTAGATCCAAAAATCTGGGTGACCTTTGGTTTTCAGCTTAGGGCTTCTTCTTTTTTCAATTATATTAATGTTTCCTAGTGTTTTAACCCTAGATTTGATAAATTTTTGACTTTCGTAAGGCTTATGGTTGTTTTCACAAGTCACAGGAACCAAATGTGGCAAAGGCGATACTTTTTTTTTAAATTTGCAAACCGGGAGTCTCAGAGCAGAAATCGCAGTTTTCAGCCCAAAAGGTGTGATCTGGGCACCAGAACGCAGTTTTCTGCCCAAAAAGTGTGATTTCATAAAAAAACAGGGCAGAACCTATGATTTATGGGTTTTAGGGTTATTCTCAAATCTGTTTTTGGGTTTTTCTAAGAGCTGTCTACTAGGTTTCTGACCTCTGTCTCATCCCGCTTAGGCCTTGATCCATTCTAATTTAGTCATCGAAGTCGAATTTAACCTCCCTTAGGGCTTCTGATACAGTTTTTCCTTTCTAGGAGGAGTTTAGCTAAGTGAGAAGTCTGAGTTTTTGCAGCACTTTCAGCCACGTTTTCCAGATCTGTAACATTTTGTTACAGATCTGATAAGATAGGTTGCTACCATCCATAGTTTCACATTCAAACTTGTTTGGTTATTCCCTTAGGGTCCCATCGGTTGCCCTAGGTGTTTCACCAATCTCCCTATCTTTTTGCAGTGATCTTCCTCACTATTTTCTTGTTATTGCTGCACCACTTTCTAGTAGATTAGAGTTACTTGATCCCAGTCACACCGACATTCATATATCTTGACCATTTTAGTGTATTTCCCATCGGTTTAGCCACCAAGCAGTACAATGTTTTCAAACCCAGTTTGGGTGGGGTTTAGTTAATTGTTTTGCTGTTTATTTTATGTTATTTATTTTAGTTTATTTACAGCAAGATTTTTTCCTTTTTACAAACACGATCTGGGCTTAATCAATTAATACACTTGCACACACTTGCACACCTTAAGCAAAGGGCACTTGGTTTACACCGCCAAGCCAAGACTTAACATAATAAATTTATCTCACCGCATCAGAGACAGAAGATATATTGTTGATCTCCCTTCACCCTTTCCATGTTCCATGTGTCCTTCCATCATTGCACCACCAAGGCATCAGTCGCGGAGACTATTAGGCCTTCACCCCCAGTTTCCACTTGGGTGTATTACTCCTCCCCGTCGGGTTCGAGTTCATAGCCCTTCGAGTCCCCATTCCGACTCTTCTCATGTTCCTTCTGATTCCTCATCTGATTCTGAACCTCCTTCACCGCATATTGTCACCATGTCTCGACCCACAGTAGGTGTAGGACCCCAATCTGGTGGTGCCTCTGGTGCTATATCGATGGTCACATAAGGTAGAACAGTCTCAGGAACCATTCTGGCAGCCCCCATGCTCCCCTTTATGGTTGGGTTAAGTCTATCGGATCTTAACCAATTGATAAATGACCCCATACACCATGATTCTGGTTGGCCCTCTATGCTCACTAAGCTTCCCTCAAACATCCCAAAGTTTGAGCGTATTGCTGGAGAGGATCCTACCAGCCATGTCTGATCCTTACACATGTGGTGTTTTTCCAACTCCATAACCGATGACTCCATTCATCTTTGGCTCTTCCAACGCACGCTCATTGGAGACACTGCAAAATGGTATGTAGACTAGCCCACCGCCTCTCATTCCATTTTCGCAACGCTTTCTAAATCATTATTGTCATATTTCCAGTTATCTCTCTGGTATGACACTGATACTAAGCTTTTGACCACATTCCGTCAATCCTCTGCTACTCGCCTTTCTGACCATGTTCAAGAGTGGCATCGAAGGAGGAACACATGTCGTGCCCTTCCTTTTGAACACTATGTTTATCTAGATCGGTTTCTCAATAGCCTTTTATCCCCCCTTGGGAAAGATGTCGCGTCTCAGTTTCCTCAGACCGAGGAAGAAGCTCTCCAGACCGCTTTGACATATGATCTAATTTATGCTCAATCAGGTTATGTCTATATTGTTATTCCAGACCTCCCTTGTCCTAGCAATGCTAATGCACTGAGGGCATCTCACACCACTGACGATATCATTGGATCCATTTCACACTCTTTGCCCTATTCTCAGTAGAGTTATGGCTACCCACAAGGGGGCACCAGTTCCTCCAACATTTATGTCCCTCTTGCTAGTAACATGTTTACAGGGCCTCTACCCATTTGCCAAACTATTGCTCCTTCTTATGCATAGCCTGGCGCTACAGCCCCTCAAGCATTGGCGTCGCAACCTCCCCTGCATCCTCAACCCCAGCAACCACCACCCCCTCAGGTTCAGGTGTTTGCACAGTAGAGTGATACCAATCCCCAGAATACGAAGAAAAATAATAGGGGGAAGGGTAACAAGGTTAACTAGGGTAACCAAGGTAACTAGCCTAGCGAACCATGGGGGAACCAGGCTAACACCAACAACCAGCAATAGGGCAGAGAACCCAAGAAAAACAAGGTTATTGTACGAATAAGCCTTGTGCATGTTGTGGTGTACATGGCACTAGTAAAAAATGGCTAATTAGTTACTAAAAAAAGACTAAAATTTGCATATAAACGACTATTTTTCAGTCGCTGGCCAATAGTATCTTATAACGTGACCAACTTTTAGACATTTTTAACTTAGTCATTAATTGGTTGTCTCAATTTTATCATCTAGTAATATATTTAATCATAAATTTGGTCATTGATTTAGTCATTGATTTAGTCATCAATTGCCACAATTAATGACCAAATATACAACAAAATATATTACTATATGATCACCCGGAAAAACCAATTAATGACCAAAGAAATGACCGAAATGTTTGGTGTGTTATAAGATACTGTAAATTAGCTACTAATAGTCATATATATGCAAATTTTAGTCATCGTTTGAAACCAATTAATGACCAAAGAAATATTACTAAATTTCGGTCGTGTTATAAGATAGTGTAAATTAGCTACTACTAATAATATATATGCAAATTTTAGTCATTGTTTGAAACCAATTAATGACCAAAGAAATATGACTAAATTTCGGTCATGTTATAAGATACTGTGAATTAGCTACTAATAGTCATATATATGCAAATTTTAGTCATCATTTATAACCAATTAATGACCAGAGAAATATGATTAAATTTCAGTCATGTTATAAGATGCTATAAATTAGCTACTAATAGTCATATATATATAAAATTTAGTCGTCATTTGTAATCACAAATATCTAATTTGCAGTATTCAATTATCTTTTTTTGGTAGTTTCATATTCATTATATAAACAATGGATTTAGTAGTTTATATTCATTTCGTTTACTTTCATTAATAATTATTATAAACGAATAATTTAGTCATGTATTCAATTTATTTGTGTTCATCTTAATCAATGTAAACTACTAATTCAATGGTTTTATATTGATTTTATGTGTTCATTATTAATCAACATAAACTAATATGATTTTGCGATTAAATTAAAAAAAAAATGTCATACAATGTGCATGTTCATCTAATATGAAAATGCAAATTTACATATGTTAATTACAATACCAAATAATATCAAGTGCAACAATTAATAATTTCAACCACAAATTATATTATATAAAATGTCAAATATTACAATATGAGTTTCCAACTTAATATTGGTTGGACTACAATTTACACATGAAATATTGTTTCATCACTTCAAAACATTATCACTGTGTTGCCAAGGCATTGCAAGTGAATTCACCAACTCTGAATACTTGACTATCAATCTCTATGTGTGTGTCTTATGCGGGATATTGGCTTTAAGGGTATCACTAGACTGGTTCTCTTCTCTCTCTTTTTGCATTTGTCGCTACAGTGTTATTATTCTCCTCTTTCTTCAATTCTTACTTCTTACCATCAACACTGAGTTCATCTCCTGAAAACGAAGAAGATACAATGCAGAGTATAAGACATGAAAGACGATAAATACTAGAATATAAACTAAAGTAGACTATAAAAAAAAAAATTACAACATATAACTCAACATCAACAATGTCAATGCCATCAACAACCTCAACATCCAAAGCCTGGCTTGAAACACCTCAAATTACCCAGGGTAGTACAATATAGGTATAATATGATTGATTATATTCCAAGGGTAAAAAATGCAGGGTTGCATCCATGATATTATTTTTCAAGTATATATGCCAATGAAAGCATGCACAAGTATGTACTCATTAATTCAATGGAAAAATACCTGGTAAGTTGTGGGCCAAATACCTCACAAAGTTCATATAACTGGTTTGCCACCATAGAACGAACTCGCCAAGACTTATCCTATAAAAGAAAGCATAGTTTTAAAACAAATTGAGATGAGTTCTAAACTTTTTCTTAAAAACAAAATTGTTACACTTTCCAAACACTATGGATCAAAGGCCATTGTCAAGAACGCATACAACATTAAACTCATCTCATGTATAAAAAAAGAGTCGCTAGATGCACTAAGAAAAGACAAAGACATAAAAAATAAAAAATCTTCAAATATGTAATTAGTTGATACAAATGAAAATGAATATAATGGATATATCAATGTCATCAATAATACAAAGTGAAAAATAGAAACATCGTTGATTTTCCAAAAATAACAAAATCCTAGGAACTTTGTTGGACAATAGAAATGTTCTTCTCATCAGTGTCCATGCCTTTCAAATCTAAATTTTTAACAGGCTTGAAAAAATTTCAACCTATAGGTAATATTTAATTATGCTTAAAGGTTCGCTACGCTTACACTATTCAAGAACAAGATTAAGAATATTATGCTTAAATTTTTTCTAAGCCTCCACTATGCAACCATGACAATAAGATTGGAGGAATTGCTTTAATTCAATTAATAGTAAAGTCCGTAACATTACTTTTAGGCAAATAAAGGTCTAAGGTGTATCAAATAAAGATGTGAGGATAACTTATGCATAGAAGGCATGTCAACATAGTTTGGGGAATTGGAATCACTAAACTAAAGGCCATGTTTTGTGCAACTTAACTCCAAATACTTTGATGTTTCTTTTGGGTACTTGTAATGACATACAACTATTTGACAGATGAAACTAAAAGCTATAATACTTAGTTGTTTTAAATACTTCAACAACCAGTATTGGACCATAGACTACAATGTTAACATTATTTCTTTTAAAATACTTGAACATGTTGAATTGGTGGCTTTAGCTGAAATAGATGGGATAGTAGGAATGAAAACTATTCCTTGTCTCCACATGTGATGCTATTTTTTTCTCATCTGAAAGAGGAATCCATATAAATTTTCAAGAATCAACATTCAAAATTGTTCTATGTTAAGTGACAAGTAATTCCTATCCTCATATGTATGCCTAAGTCTTAATACACTACTAATTACAAAGCATGTACTTATCATTTCACTAGGAACTAGCAACACTAGATGGTCAAAAATGTTTCAACTTTAACCCAAGGATATACAAGAACACTACAAAACATGTATTGTTTACTGACATCCATGTGCCAATTTCAATGAATGCATGCATTCAAATTTTCAAAATTTGATAGTTATACTTCCTTGCATGGACTAAGCATCAAACAAGAGTGTTTTGGTTCAATAATAAAATTTGATCTGATTTTTGTTATTCAACTATAGCAACAATAAATTTAGGTTATGCATAAGTATACACAATTCTAGTCCACATTGCAAGGAGTACTTTTATAGTGCAATGACAATATTTTGATCTATTGAGGAGGAATAGTCATCAAATATCAACCTTTCTTCAAAATTAAATTAGAAACTACAAGACATGCTTGGAAAGGACGTTTATACAATCTCGATATACATTAGTTGCATGGGCCCTGAAGGGATTGTATACTAGAAATATTTGAGTGAAGTTTAAAATCAAAGGATATCCACTTCAAGGATTGCACTTTTACCTTGACACTACCTGCAAAATGAGATACATGCTTCCTCCAAATTGATACCAATTACAATCCCCATAGATCCTTCTTTAATAAGAGCACAATCTCAACTTTTTGGTCTATGTTTGGGTTCCAAATGCTCTCAACCCCCATAACATAACCAATGCTCTAAAACTCAAAATCATCTTTGGATCAAACTGTACTTATATCAGAATCAATTGATGATTCTTCTTATAAACCATTTCACTAAAGAATTCCATAAAATATGAAAAATTTAATCAATAAAGAAACAGACACACACACACACACATCAATCATTCAATGTAAATTTAAATCATTACAGACCAAATATGCAAATTTTGTTCATGTATATACCATTTAAGGGTGAATATAACAAAATGGAACTGAGAACTATGCATATCCAAAACAAAATACATAAACAATGAGGCTCTAGATGGCCTCTAGAGTCCAAAAGAAAACATGCCACTCATCTATATGCCATGTAAGGGTGAATATAGAAAAATGGCACCAAGTGCAATACAAATCTGAAACAATATACATAAACAATGATGCTCTAAGTGTCCCCTAGAGTCCAAAACACTACATGCTACAAGCTACTACATAACAATGTTTTAGGGTTTTAGGGGGCTAATGGGTTTTAGGGTTTTTTAAAAATTTCTTCATCCCCTAGATTTTGTTGCAACCACACCCAGACTGGTTTGGTGCAAAACCAAAACTAGTCAATCTGACAAGATTAGTTTCCAAACTAGTCACTTTAGTATGGGATAGTCATCAAACTAGTCTAAGGGCTAGTTTAAAGGGTTCTACTATAAAACTGATACCAAATTACATGACATCAAAATCCTTTTCTGTGGCTTACCAAATTGGGAACCAAACCATCAACAAACTTAATGTCATTTGTCCCAAATTTCCATATACTAACCAGATACACACAAAAATGTCTACTAACAAAGACTTCATTATGCAAGACATTATGCCACATACTAGTAAATTCCGAGTGAAATAGAAAAGCCATAATTTAACTAAAAGTTCATGAGCTTGCTAATGGTGCCATAACGTACCTTAATCAGGACTCTCGGGATGGATGCAAAGGAGAAGGTGGAAGCACTCAAAAGCACAAGCAAGTGAGTGGGAGCATGTTTCTTAATAAGATAAAAAAAAATGGGATCTACAAATCAAGAGTTGAAGAAATTCGAGCCAACACCTCTGTAAAGAAATTTGCCACACATAGCACAGTGTATGCACTAGAATGCTAAGTAATCTATTTTTGTGGTTAGATAAATGAGCAAGAGGAAGGTTTTTCCTAAGTATGAAGACATGTATGAGTTAGCTACTTGTGTTCGCATCTAAAAGGCCTTCGGGTTCAACAATGCCTTTGCAAGAATAAAAGGTAATAGATTCAGGTTATGGGATTTAATCAACAACATAGTTCTCCTTCATCGGGAGAATAAGGAAAGCCTAAGTTCATGGATTGCAGGAAGAAGCCATTGTCATCTTCCTAGAGAACATCGTAGATAGTTTCTTGGTCGAGGCCATTATTTTGATGTAAAGAGGAAACATGATGTACTCTTCATCTTTATGAATGGATCAAATTTTTAATTGAAGCGAACCCAGAGATGTAACCCATATGAGTGAACTTTGTTATCAATTGGCTGAGTATTTCCTATGTCATTTTAGTTCTTTTAAATTTTAGCCTTTAAATACTGATTTTAAACATGAACCTTTAGCACTAATTTCATATCAATGAGTAAGAGGTTGACAAGTCCCAACATGTTCAAAGTCCTCCATGTATCCCAACATGTTAAAGCTTCATACCCCAGTCGTTTTGATCACGGTTGAGTAAGTGAAATCTAAAGTTTGAAACCAAATGAGAAGGAACTCGCTTTACCAGGTTAACAACTTGAAATCAAAGTCAGATTTAAAAGTGGGAAAAATGAATTTATCATGTCCATACACAAAATCAAAGGGCCTAAAGAAAACAATTGTTGCTCAATTTGGAACAAGGAAAAGCACTAGGCTAGAAAAAGATTGTTTTTGCATCATTACCTGTTGAAGGCAGAATTGGCCTTCAACTTTTTTTGTTTTCTCCAAGGCTCATTGGATGAATAAAACACTGGGTGATGTCATCTCCTGCTATTTTATTTCGTTGACCTTTAGATTTCAAATTATTTAGAAGAGTATTCACTGACGAATTAGAAATGGTAGTCGTAAAACAATGGTATATTCAAGTAGTCAGTACAAGTCTTATTTCCAAGAACAACTTATAGATATCCTCCTTATCTAAGGCAAGTCCAATATGGTTTTACATGGTTGTGTTAATCTGGAAAATATTGGTCAGTATTTTGTATTATTAATTAGTGTTAAAGGAGGCAAATGCAAGAAATAGAAAGAAGGAACAAATGGTTGGAATTATTCTTGTTTAGTGGGAAAATAACTGTTAACATGATAGCAGTTGCACAGAAATACTATTGCAAGAGGGTCTTCTATAGGTAGTTTCAACATTACAGGTCATCAAGAAGCATCAGTTCAACTAGTAAAATGGTATTGTGTACAACTACTTCAGCCTCGAAAATGTTTCAAAACTTCCACCTTGGCCATGCTCTAATAAGGCGAATGCTACAATAGTATATTGTTACTAAGATTTGAAGGGTTCTATCAGTGTCACGAAGGGGTAATACGGATATTGCATGATGACTTCCAAAACTATTTGAAATAAAAATAAAGAATGTTTGGCAACATACTTTATGCCAATCCTCCACTCTCAATTCTGGTATGATGTAGGAGGTCATGAAAACATGGAAGTTGCAAATTTATGCATTGTTGATTTTTCCAAAAACATATGACCAGAGTTCCTTTGGTCAATGTCCTGTTGTCTTCTATAGGGTGTTTGATGGACATGGAGGAAAAGATGCTACCCATTTTGTTAATGACAATCTATCCAGTTTCATTGTAGAGAATCCTAATTTTCCTTTAGCACTGGAGAAAGCAATTAGAATTTTTCTTATAGCGACAGAAAAGCGTTTTCTAAGGATTGTTTACTTCACATTGTTCTCTCATCAAGTACAACAACCCTAGCTACAATGGTTTCTGGGAGAACTCTACTGGTTGTAAATGTTGGAGACTATCAAACTGTGTTTCCTAGGTATGGACGCATTGTATAAATGTCAAGGGATCACAGGCCTTGTTGCACAAGATAGAGAAAACATATTCAAGGATTAGGATGACATGTGGATGATGTTTATTTAAATTGTCAGTTAAATGTCACAAGGGTTTTGGGTGATTGGAATACAAGGTATGAAAGGTCTTACTATTGGTGGTAGCCATTTGAGTGCAGAGCCTAAGGTAAAGAAAACAAAATTGTCAAAAGATGATAAATTTCTTTTCATGTATCTAGGAAGTTTTACAAGTCAAAATGCAGTTGAGTTTGCCAAGCATAAGAAACAAGAACACAATGCTCTAAAAACCTGCTGCAAAGATCTTATTGATGAAGCTATAAAAAGTAAAACTATGGACAATTTTACTATGTTCATGGTTTTCTTCCATTCTAAGCCCCCCCACCACCCCACCCAAAATCATTATCAATAGACCACACATTTTGAGAAAGTATTTCTATAGAAGATTTGTACAGCCTGCAAGGCTTTTTAGATAGCTTGCGTGAACAACATTATTAGGGGTTGATGTATATCTAATAAATAAACGAGAGCGCACCAAGTAATCTAATAATGAATTGTTGTCATTCATGTACAATTCATACCACAAATAATGTGGTTTCATCAATGAAGAAAAAGCAGACCCAATGCAAACTCTAGATGAATAGGAAGTTCGAGGGGAAACTATTCATAAGAATATTAGTCAACATCAAGGAGATTCACCTGCCAAATTCAATCCTCTCAAAGGAAGAGATCAAATCAACGCCAAACCTCTACATCAATTGGTCAAGAAAGAAAAACTACAAGCTCAGTTGATCACTATGTCATCTTGTCCCACAAAGATTCTAAACCTTCCCCATAGTTTATTGATTCCTATTTTAAACACATCTAGTGGCAAAGTAAACAAAGGGAAAAGCCAAATATATAGATGGAACAACAATGCTTAGAAAATACAGCTCATTTCTAGAATTTTGCAATTTCCAGGCTTTTCAAACTGGAGCCCCTTCAAGTATCTGGGAATTCTAATAACATTAGGCCACCCATCATCTATTGTTTATTGAGCAATATTAAAAATAAAATGACTGCCTGCATTTCTCAGTGGTTAAACCTGACTAGTAGAGTAGTGCTCATAAAATATTTCTTATCCTCTCTTCCTTTATATCATTGCTCAACTCTTTTACAGAGAGATAAAAAAGTTTCAGAATCAAAGCAGAAAATATAACTCTAAAAAGTTTCATCATTTAACCTAGAACATGATCCAAGCTCTAAAGGACAATGTCAGTCTTGAAATTAAGGATGCTGCTCTCATGAATATTTCCCTTGGTGCAAAGTTGCAAACATCCTCTCGTGGCTTATCTTTGGGATTCACAAACTGTGGAAAGAAACAATAGTCACAAAAATATGTTTTCCCCAATAGAAAATTGTCCTGAAATCCTGAGAAGCCTCTCCTAGAGGAGCAAGGGTCTCCAATCTTGTGACTGTAAAGTAGGAGGCCCCCTATTACATTCTGATCTGAAATGGATTCCTGGTAATAGAAAAATGATAAAAATATGGGAGGATGGTGTAATGGGGAGAACCACTGCTTAAGAACAAACATGAGTTAATGGAATTAAGAAATCAGATGATGGCTTAGAGAATCAAAACTATTTCTGATCTCTCAATATGGGATGACGAAGATGAAGGCATATGGATGGATGGAGAACTATGTCTCCTCCAGATAAACTTCTCCCTCAACTAGTTGTTTTCCAAATGAAATTGAATGGCATAGCCCATGTAGACAAACTCACTTAGCCATGGATGGGGTAAAATGTAATGAATACATAGTAAAATTGAGTTACATTGCTCTAATTTTAGAGATGTTGCCACCTCCCTGTACCAATATACAAAATTACATATAGAAAAATGATGGTTTGCCAAAGGTGAATATTTTTAACCAGACCATAGTTCATAACTGACTATTGACAGTAGATAATTTACGAAACATGATATCCAGGACCCCTCCAGATGTGTCTTGCATAAAAAGTTGGAAGAGAATCAAAGATATTTCTTAGATTGCGACTTCACCATTCAAATTTGGAATTATGCTTTTGAAGAGATTGATAGCAGAAAGGAAATGCCTTCAACATGGGCAGAGATGTTCATATTTAGGAATCAAACATAATTTTCTCAACCATTTTCGTTGAAGAAGTTGATAAGTAACAGAAACCTCATCAAACTAGCTAAAGTATCTATTGAACCTGAAATTCAAACACTCAACTCTGCAAACTTTTCACAACATTTAAATGCATAATATAGAAATTAGTATCAATGTGAACTTTCTCCCAAGGATGACATTGTATCTTGTCTTTGGGTCCTCATTGATCCAAGAGCTCACTGTTGCTACACATAACCATAACTTCACATCCCAGGGTCTAGCATTATCCTTATCAGAGATGCAGTTTCCTTAGATTAAGTTAATTTTGTTCCCTTTACATCTTTACTTTGACCTCATTAATCACATTTGACAAAGTTTAATAGCCATTTTATTGTTACCTTGATCCAAACTGGATCCTCACCAAACTTTGTAATACGCACCCAGTTGTTTTAATTTTGTAAATTTTGTGAACATTTCCTCTTTTATTTTACTTTGTCGTGGTTAGCAAATTGGAAGTGGTAATTAACCATTGTGATAGTTGGCCTTCCAAAGGCAGCCCATTAAAACAATGAAGGTTGTAATGAGAACATCAACAAGGGGTCTGCAAGGAGAACTTGGGAAGTTTGTAGAGATGAGAGTTCAAAGAGTGGACCCTAGTTGAAGATTGGTGGACAGAGTAAAGGAGCTTATCCATGATGAGCGAAGGTGTCCTTAAGCCATGGCCATCTGATTTTCTTAAGTGAGTAACAATGCATGAAATTCCTGGGCATGCATAACTCACTCTTAGTAATGAATTTCCCGAGCATAATGAATTCCATAAATATAACATTCTTGGTTGGGTTTCTAGGGTCACTTCTCTATGTCTCCTTGATTCAATGCTGTGTAAAAGAGCATCACTATGTTAATGTTTCATTTTGGGAAGTGTTTCTTTTCATAGATCACAGTCTACAACAATCTTTGGCTCATTGATTAGTGCTAATCCAAAGTTCATTTATATTGAAGAGTGAGTCTGTATTTGTACACCTATGATAGTATATGGAAAAGGGACCACTAATGTACCCTAGAGCATGATATGCTCAAAAAGTATCCCAATATGCTACCAAAAAGCCTCGAATTTTGGTGCACACAACCCCAAATGGTTTCCAACGTGGGTTCAAGGGTTCCCAACTTCCATACTCATCCCCTGAGAAGTGGACACTCCACAAAAATTAGCTAGTATCATTTCAAAATTTCCCTCCAAAGTGGGTGCAATTGCCACCAATAAATGATATTGTCCCCCCATCAATGGTGCATCCTTTAGCTCCAAGTATCTTCTAATAACCACATAGATCCTTCAAAAATGATTTTTAGTCATCCAAAGGCCTCCACATTGGGCTTCAAAGGACAACAATATCAACTCCATATAAGAAAAATGGTTTTACCTTCAAACCCTCCATATAACACCAACCTTGCGTGTGGAAAAATGGACATTAAAGCACCTCATTAAAGGGGGGAGTAGAGCCTCCAAACCATTGGGACAAAACCCTATTCAAGCATACAATGACAAGTTGGCCCTCCAAAATTTTCAAATTTATGTCAATATTGATGGGTTGGCCCTATCTAAATTCATTCCAGTGCTCAAGGCTCAAATCTCTCTCTCTCTCTCTCTCTCTCTCTCTCTCTCTCTCTCTCTCCATAGGAGTCTTTGATCCACATTCAAAGACTCCTATGAAAAAATTCTACCCTCCATTCATGTGTCTTTTATATTTGTAGCTATTATAGCTCAGGTACAGTTAGAGCAAGATCAAGATGCATTAGGCCTCTACTGTAGACTTTAGATTGTAACAACATGCTATAGGTGGTACCTCAGGATTGCAATTTATAACTATAGCTATATATACCAGTCAATAGGAGATCCTTTACAAACATTTCATGCACTTGAAGTGTACCCTAGAGCATGAAGCACTAGTGTACCCTAAGGATTGCAATTTATAACTATAGCTATATATACCAGTCAATAAGAGATCCTTTACAAACATTTCATGCACTTGAAGTGTACCCTAGAGCATGAAGCACTAGTGTACCCTAGACCATGTAAAACTAAAGGTAGTTTGTTGCCTTTTCTTAAGTATGTAAAACTAAAGGTAGTACAAAAAGGATGATTATGTTAGAGAAGCCTATGCATCTTCCTTCAAAGTCAAACCTGAGTCAAATGTTACACTAGACAAATGTAGTTGGGACATTGATCAAAACAACACATGTTAAGAGTATATTTGATAAAAAGGAATCGGTTGGATTATACATGTCATAATGAGGGCACACATAACATAGACCTATTATCTCAGTCATAACAAGGGGAAAACCTATATGGATGAAACTCTCTAAAATCCCATTGCAAGAGGAAGTTGATGGAAAATATTATAGGGTTAGGTTAGACATTAATGAGTAACCTTTTTGAGGTGTGAAAAGGTTGACCAAGATCTTAAATGAGCAACATTAGATCATGTCAATCCAGGAAACGACCTTATGCAAAGTTCAAGTAAGTGAGGATTATCTTACAATCTCAAATTACAATCAATTGGAGACATAAGATGAAGCCTAAGAAGAAACTAGATGACACTTGTCACAATGATATTTTCCATGATTGGATTTCTTTCACCATCCTATCATGGTGGATTGGTGACAGCTATGGTTCTCTTGTGGGCGTTCATGGGCTTGTTTGTTGGCTACTCTTCTGATCATCTATATAAGACGTTCAAGGGGACAGAATGGAAAGCAAACATGCTGAAGACTACGTTCATCTTCCCTAGCATTGTTTCTGGCATTTTCTTTGTCCTCAATGCACTAATCTGGGGTGAAGAGCCCTCTGGTGTCGTACCAATTAGGAAAATGGCTACTTTGGTATTTTTATGGTTTGTGATATTTGTGTCTTTGGTCTTTGTTGGTAGTTACTTTGGCTACAAGAAACCTGTAATTGAAGATCATGTTAAGACAAATAAAATTCCCAGGTAGATTCCAGAGCAGGCATGGTACATGCAACCAGTTTTCTCAGTACTCATTGGAGGCATATTACCCTTTAGTGCACTTTTCATTGAATTATTCTTCATCTTAACATGTATTTGGCTGCATCAATTTTATTACATTTTTGGGTTTCTGTTCATTGTATTTTTTATCCTTATTGTTACTTGTGCAGAGATCACTACTGTCCTCTACTACTTTCAGTTGTGTAGTGAGGACTACCACTGGTGGTGGAGAGCTTATCTAACTTCAGGCTCATATGCACTTTACCTATTCTTGTATGCTACATTGTACTTCTTCACCAAGATGGAGATTACAAATGTTGCCTCTGGTATTTTGTACTTCGACTACATGACAATTATCTCATATTCTTTCTTTGTATTGATAGGTACAGTTGGTTTCTATGCATGCTTCTGGTTTGTACGAACCATTTATGCTTCAGTGAAGATTGACTGAAGTTACTTGTAGCCAAATTTTCCTCAAGGCTCAAATTTTCATTTGATCAAAATCAAGTGGTAGAATGCTAGATGTGTGTTCTTTGCCCTAGTGTTTAGGAAAATAGAATAAGAATTGTGTTGTGCTAGCAAGAGGAGATATCTAAGTGGATATCATGAATATCACGTATTAGTTGGGTGTCATGAGTTCATCATGTCAGATATGCATATCGAGGCATTTGCAAACCTATAAAGATGAACAACCAATGAAATTTGAAAAACTATGAGATTGATAAATTAAAGGCATGGAACTATTTGGATGGATTTTTTCAAGGTATTCCTGGAAAATATGGAGGAAAAGGCAATATAGTTATTGGATACAACCATGTTGTTTCTTTGAAGGAAGTAGTTAGGTTTTATAATAATAATAGAGTAGAGACATTTGCACTTTATTGATGCTAAAAATTGTTGTTTAAATAGGTATAAACTTTCTTCGGATAAGGGATGATTTCAAGTTCATTGTAGAATGGGAAAATGGTAATTACAGGGTTTCTTCTAGGGCTATGAGTAGATGTATTCAGTAGCTAAAAATGAAGGGCATAAGATTTATCTGTCCATAGAGCCTCAGACTACTAAGAAGGTGAAAAGTTCCAGTGTGGAAGACCAAATTCATCACTCAGATGGTCCTCTCAGTTCTTCCATCCCTTTACCTTGACAATCACCTCAGGCTTCATACTCTACTCATGCAAGTCCATTTCCTATATCTAGCTAGGCATTACAATGCTCCAATAAGTACTTTCATGACCTTCTCTGTTTCCAACACATCACTGGGCATCTGTTTGTACTATTCTCAATAACAGGTTCAGAACACACCATATATCTGAGGTCATGAAACAACATGAATTTACTATAACTAGGTGAGTCTATTGTAGGTCTCTAGGCACTTGTGATGATTTTAAAGGCTAAGCAAAAAAAGATGCAACTAGAGGATCATTCACTAGAAAATCTACTAATAAATCTTGTGTATGGAGAAGTTGTTGTTTGTTTACAATGTATGTAACCACTTCCATTGCATTGACTTAAACCTATATCCCTACTTAAAATAATGCCAACATGCGCTTTCCTCTATGGTCATAAATACAACAAACAAATTACAGTTCAATATATGTTTACTTTGCCAATCTTTGCAACTGTTCAACAACAAAGTTATCCATAATTAGTTCACTGGGCAGCTATGTAATATAAGAGTTCTACATAGGTCTTCACTGGGAACTTGCTGATGCATATTAGTGCCAACCTATACTAGAATATTCTAAGATGATACTCACTCCACAAATCTGAAAGGACATGTTACAATCTATAAGAACAAGTTGTGTGCTAACACTGCATTCTATCTAAAATCAAACCTTCAATAACACTTGATTTTTTCATCACCATGACATAATAAATGGTTGTACATATCAAGGGCCCTCCTTCCTATTGAATATGATAGCATGATTATGAGATAAAGCTTTAATTTCCCTTTGAACCGATAAGATATGCTACAAAAGATGAGTTCCATTGTCTTTCCAAGGCCATTTTAACTATAAAAAGAAAAATTTTGTGGTTAATACCTTTTTCTAGGAAAACATCACATTAGATCCTACAGGAGTTTCTCATGTGTGGTGACATATCAATAAAATTGTAATCTTGAGTTCATTTATATTTATCATCAAAGGCCTCCTTCCATAGGACTCCCCTTGTATTCCAAACTCTAGAATATATATGCCAATCCATGTGAAAAATGTTAGATAGTATATGGATCTAACTTGGGGGGCAAGTGCTCCGTAAAGGAGTTTTTGAGAACCCTCAAATATCAACGTATCAACATAGATTTTTTAAGGAAAAATCAATTATCCAATGAATCCATTTCATCGTTTCAAGGTTGCAGTGTCCCTTTCCCTTGTTTAGTCATCATGAAAAAAGGTGATATGTTAAAATAAGAGTACTTATAAGCCACAAGTGTTGTTTCTAGTGGGATAGTGTCCTCATTCCCTTCCTTTGATACCATGGGATCATGAATTCTCAACATTCTAGGCAAAAATCAGCCTATAAGTCCTTGATCACTGTGAAACTAGCATATTATGGGAGAGAAACCCTCCTTATCACTGATAACTTCATTAAATCCACCCTCTAAAGCTCTTGTGCAAAGTTGCAAACACCCACATTCAAACTCTCTTTGGCTCATGAAAAATATATTTTCATTCTAGCAAAGGAAAGGTTCTCTCCAGGGCCAAGAACACTCATGTTTGTATCATGGCTTGGGCTCGAAGAATGCTGCTCTTTCTGATAAGGAAAACCTTATCATGTCATCCCTAGTGTTGATTTTGCAACAAACCTTTATTCAAACTTACAGAAATTGATTCACAAAGTAACCCTTCAGAAGGTTGATTTGAGGGTCCTTTTACTAGTCTTGAAATCTCATCTCTAACACACTTAACCTTAGCCCTCTACAGAAACTCCTTTCCTAGGTCCTCATTAGATGGCATGCATGAAGAATTTAAGTTAAAATCCTCCAAATGTATGACTATAAATATGTAATTGTTTTGCTCAATTTTTGAGTCCAAAACAATGATACTTCCATCAATATCATGAGCATGGTTGGTGTCATGAGGTTTTCATTTTCCAATAGAAAATTATGCCTTTCAGTCCCCGGGACCTCATATCCTGGATCTTCTATGCACCTCAATTCTTCAACCTGACTCATTTTTCTGATATGTCCTTCTAGGACAGTGAGCATATCATCATATCCCATGAGGCCAATGATGTTGTCTCTTCTAGACCCTGGTTCAGATTCTTCATTCGTTACTACTGTAATACCACCCCTGTCTCACTAGGCAACAAACTTTCATGGTGGTCTCCGATGATGCTGAAAAGAGGATCATTCACCCAGTACTCCATGCCCATTTTATTGTCTCTAGTGGTTTCTTTAAGAAAATCACATTGATCCTCCTTTGGATAATCGTCTTTATCACTACTCAAGGCATCAAACTGAAAATTTTCAGAATTTTCTTCATAGTCAGTGTTATCATCCTCAAGGGAGCCTATGAGACTCCCCATTGTAATAGGGAAGACACCACCATTTTATTTTTCTTCTTTAGATTCTTCAAACATGTCTTTGACTCCCTTATATCTTCCACCAAACTGTCCTTCAATTAGAAAAACAAGTGCCTCTTTATGGGACTGTTCCAATTCTTTATCAACTTTCAGGGCTTGTGCATGATTTCCCTCTAGTTAGTCATTGTCAAACTTTAGAGATCCATTGAAACATAATATATATGACCTTTCCATGAGGTCTAAACTGTGCAATTTATTTTCAGGTTTGAGCCTCTAGGTGCTTTGTTGGATACTCTTGTCACAGTTGTCATTTTCAATGCAATCATGACATTTGAGCAGTTTGCATCATTTCTTATGTTTGTCATAGTTTAGTTGTCACATTTACGTATTAAAAAAAGTGTACTATGTTGGATAAGATGTTCGAAGTAGAAATAAATCTTGTAATCTCAGTTTGAATGTTTGTCTCTATTGCATTTGCAGCAATATTGGTTGCATTAGTAGCAGCAAGCCCCATAAATGGATAGAGTGGAAGAAGTCTTCAGCCATCTTGATCCAAACTATGTGAGCAAGTATATTCCCATGATTGAAAGAATTAGTGAACATCAACTGTCTACTTGGCCTTCATATTTTGTGAATATAAATGTACCTACATAGCTAGAGCCAGTAGGCATCATTGAATGTTTATTGTAGTTGTCAGATGCAAGCCCTTTTTTGTTTCTTCACATTGTGACATCGTTATAATTTTCTGGTATAATGGTGTGCCTTATGCTAGTGCTAGATCCAACAACTTGTATTTACTTTGGCATTGCTATTTCTAAAACTTTTACAACACTAACACTATCAGTCGAATTCCAACTCCCTCTCACCTGAAGACAACTTTTTCCTTCATCTGAATCATGTTCTCATTGGAAATCATTTAAGAGAATGTACTCAGAATCACTGTGCAAAATATGAAGTCCCTTGATTCTCTAAGGAAGATTGAGTTGTACTGAGTGATGGGAAAGGAAGAGTGAATGTTGTGGAACTTTTATATAGTAAGCTTAACATGAAATCTCATGCTCTTTTATTTCATATATTGGGAGGAAGAGGCAACTTCTTAGGATTTAGTGGTGTAAGTACTTAGGGCATAGGCATGTTTCTATACTAGATCCAAAATGAACATTAAAATAATGGCTGGTAGAATGTCAACCAACTTTCCAATAAAGGACTTCGCACAGAATTTCAAATATGGTTGCTAGGTTTGGGTCCATTTCCAAATGTTGCTACTAAATTTACATGGCTAGTAAACTAGAAACCTATGAGGGCCATATTAACAACAATAAATAGAATTAGAAAAAGAACAAGTTTGTTTTCCACTATTTCAAGCTTTAGTGTTGGTATATCCTATGCAAAAACAAAAAGAAAGATCAAGGGCAGCAAGTCCAAATTAAAATGAATAGATGAGAAGCAAAGGTGCATTCATACGGAAAAACAACCTAGGAAAATCCATTTTTCATTTTCTTCATAAATCATTCCATCAATCAATTTCTGAATGGATGTTGATACATTCATTGAGGGGATAGTATTTTCATAATGACAAATGGCATTCAGAATGAATACTTGGAAATACACTAATAGCATCTTCACTTTATGACTATAGATAAGACAACTGACAAATTGTTATAAATGTAGGAATTCATGGAGAAATAATGCCAACAAAGTACACTATTTTCTAAGACAATTGAGACCCTTCATACCTAAGGTGACAAACCTCCTCAAGACACCTCATCTTCCTTTCTCTTCTTGGAAAGCAGTTACACTAAAGAAGGCTGGAACTTAGTATGCAAGAGGGGATAAAAGAAAAAATTGAAGACTTTGTAAAGAGTTGGAATTTTGAAACCTGTAGTTTGAATATTCTAATGCCCTAGGGGCCACTGTATTCACAAAATATCCAAGAGTCTACCAGAAGATTCACCTCCCTTTTTTCAGAATTTGTATCCTATTTTTTATATGTTTTCTTATTTAATCAAGAAATTTTTCCCAATTGTCTATTAAGTTATGGATAACTTTATTCAGTTATCAAGATAAATGTTCAAGATTTATAGTCAGCATTGTTTTTTAATTATATTTGAATATAATGCAAGGCAATGACTTATTTCAAATACTTGCTATTTTTCTATTTCCCGCATTGGTTTATCATCAAGATTAAGGTATTTAACTTCAGATGCTATGGAAATTTATTACCAACCTATTTAGTATTAAGGAGTATCTTGCTCTGAATTCAAGGTTATCCAATATTTATAGTTTACCTATGAACCATAGGGATTCATGTAAAGATTGTCCAATATGTTGTCTTGTGTGCTATTGAATTCAATTGAATAATGCCCATGGATTTTTTGTCCTATTAATAAAAGTTACTGACTACCACCTTCACTAGCAATTTTGATATTCTAATGTATTCTTTGAGTGCTAAGGATTGCCATCCCATTCTCATTGCTACCTAAGACATCATATTTTAATTTTTTCTATATCATCCATCTAATATATATAGTTCTATGATGAGAATTGAACTATATCAACATTTGATCTACCTAGCCAGTGGGTTTTGAACCAACACCCTATTGGTAACCTATTAGGGTTTTGAATTGGTAATCTTGCAAGGGGAAAACCAAGGATTTGTCCTAATCAATGCAATTGATCTAGTTAGGTTTGGTTTTGGATAAGGAGTTAAAAAAGTCTACAATGAAGTATGTAAAGGTTATATTAATGTGTTATTAACTTATTATCATTCATGGGATTTTGGTCAAGGCACAATTTTTTTCCTTTGTTGTTAAATAGCACTTTTTTAATTGTTGGCTCTTCCTTTGGCTCAAATGCCATGACCAAGAAGTATCTATTCTGTAAAGTCCACAAAAGGCTTGAACCTAGCATCATTCATTGAGATACTCTACATCCTAAGGCCATCCATGTCACTTGGACTTCTACTAACCATGGATGCGGAAGTTAACTCTGTGGGCAACATTAGTGTGACAACATGTCTTCTGGGTTTTGAACCCAGGTATGAGCACAAAAAGCACTTTAATCACTTGACCATGTGCTCAATAAATTAATATTTGCTTGGTATTGAATATAGCAATTTGTAGTCCATTATTTCAAGGTTTTTAAAGGGATAAGTAATTAAAATTTGACAAAATCCTGCAATATTTTTAGATACATCATATATTACTTCAAGGGACAATGAGTACATCATGGATCAAGAGAGATACAACATTCCAATTACAATAATAAAAGGGAACTACCGTCCTCATTAAGCTGAAAATGCTAGCATATGAGTATGTGTACATGTAGGAAGGGACTGGAAATGAAAAAGATGAATTTGTCTTGAAAAAGTAAAACCAGTTCTTGTTTAAAAATCTACAATTCCCTAGAGCTAAGAGGGGATGGTTCTTCATGAAAAGTAGCCTTACACTGATAATTCTAATGTTCCACCAAATTTCTGGAACATGGGGATGCAGAAGCTGGGAAACACACTTGAGAGTCATATGGAGACACCCCCCTAAATTTTAGGGGGCCTCATGGGGGATAGGGGGGCATTGGTGTCCCTAGCATAGGAGATCCCATCTCTAAATGACTATAACTAGGAAGGGACTGAAAAGAAAAGAATTGAATTTGGATTTAACAAGTAAAACCAGTTCTTGTTAAAATGCTTTAGTTTCCCTCGGCTAAGATGGGGTGCTTCCTCATGAGAAGCAGCCTTACACTGATAATTCCAGTGTTCCACTAAGTTTCTGAATGTCAGGATGCAGGAGTTGGGAAATTCACTTTGAGGACATGTGGAGACACCCCTCAAATTTTAGGGAGCATCATGGGGGATAAGGGGGATGTTGGGGTCCCTAGAATAGGGGAACCCGTATTTAAGTGACCATAACTATCTTCTTGGTTGTTCAATGCTGGATTGTAGGTTTCACCTTGGATGTTAAATACTTAAACAATAAAACCTTGGTTTTCAATGGACAATGAGTACATCATGGATCAAGAGAGCTACAAAAATCTAATTACAAGAATACAAGGGAATTATCGTCCTCATTAAGCCGAAAATGCTAGCATATGAGTATGTGCACATGTAGGAAGGGACTGGAATGGGAAAAGATGAATTTGTCTTGAACAAGTAAAACCAGTTCTTGTTTAAAAAGCCTCAAGTCCCCAGAGCTAAGAGGGGATGTTCTTCATGAAAAGCAGCCTTACACTAATAATTCTAATGTTCCACCAAATTTCTGGAACATGGGGATGCAGAAGCTGGGAAACACACTTGAGAGTCATATGGAGACACCCCCCCAAATTTTAGGGGGCCTCATGGGGGACAGGGGGATGTTGGTGTCCCTAGCATAGGAGACCCCATCTCTAAATGACTGTAACTAGGAAGGGACTGTAAAGAAAAGAATTGAATTTGGCTTTAACAAGTAAAACCAGTTCTTTTTAAAACACTTTAGTTTCCCTGGGTTGAGATGGGGTGCTTCCTCATGAGAAGCGGCCTTACACTGATAATTCAAGTGTTCCACTAATTTTCTGAATTTTGGTATGTAGGAGCTAGGAAATGCACTTTAAGGATATGTGAAGCCACCCCTCAAATTTTAGGGGGCATCATGGGGGATAGGGGGATGTATTTAAGTGACCATAGCCATATTCTTGGCTCTTAAATGTTGGATTGTAGGTTTCACCTTGGATTTTAAATACTTAAACAATAAACCCTTGGTTGTCAAATATCATAAACTGAGGCTGTTGAGAATTAAACACAGGGTGGCCTAGCAAAATCCAAAATCAAAAGGATGAATCTATTTGGTGGCTTGGTTGTAGCTTTATAATGCCTCCTTCTTGTGGCTCAGATACAAACAACACCTTCTTCTTCCTTGGAAGCTTCACTCTCTTTACAAATGTTCTGAAACAAGAAAGGAACACATTTCTGAATCAAGTATTTTCTAATTTCGTTTTTTGGACAAGGGTTTTTGTTGGGTATCTCTCTTTTGCAAGTGTATTCAAGAGCTACGAAGGGGAAAATATTCTTCTTCAACCTGTATAGATCTATGCACAATGCATTCTTGTAGCCCCAAATGAAGCATTGATATATGAATCTTATATCTGTGGCATGTAAATTCACAAGTCCATTGACCTGATCAACTATTCTAGCTCCCAATCTGAAGAAAAATTCTTCAAAGAGATGCTTCAATTGCAATAGGTTTGGCCACTTCGCTAGAGAGTGTCCTCAGAAGAAGGATACTCCAAGAGATGATGAAAACAATAACAACAACTACAAAGGCAATGACAATCAAAGGAACAAGAGGTTCAAAAACAAAGGAAAGAGAAATGCTCCCGCTGCTCGATATGGAAATGATCATCCTCCCAAGAAGTCAAGAAACTCTAGGTATGAAGAAGTTAATGTTGTAGAAAAGAAAAAATAATTTTATCTTATTTCTTCCCTTACCACTGCCTCTCCTCTGGATACACTAGATCATTGGTTGATTTATAGTGGTGCCTCAAGGCACTTCACTGGGTATAAGGAGGCCCTCTCAAACTTAATTGAAAAGAAGACAAATATGGAGATTATACTTGGGGATAATGTCACTTATCTCGTGAAAGGAATTGGGAATGTTACTCTTCACTTAAATCAAGGTCAAACCTTTCATTTACAAGAAGTGTGTATGTACCTAATTTGAAAAAGAACCTGGTCTCTATTTGTGTGATGGAAATTAAAGGTTTCAAGGTGACATTCATTGATAGGAATGTTCTTGTTTGGTAAACGAACCCGAAAGATGCATTCGCTCTTGGATTTAGAGTTGAAGGTCTTTATCAGGTTGGAGGAAGTCCATTGGGAGCAATGTCTTGCTATATTTCTCTTCAATGCCACTTATCCCGTGAAAGGAATTGGCAATGTTACTCTTCACTTAAATCAAGGTCAAGCCATTCATTTACAAGAAGTGTTGTATGTACCTAATTTGAAAAAGAACATGGTCTCTATTTGTGTGATGGAAGATAAAGGTTTCAAGGTGACATTCGTCGATAGGAATGTTCCTGTTTGGTAAACGAACCCAAAAGATGCATTCACTCTTGGATTTACAGTTGAAGGTCTTTATTAGGTTGGAGGAAGTCCGTTGGGAGTAATGTCTTTTGATACTTCTCTTCAATTCGAATTATGGCACCAAAGATTTGCTCACCTTCATTATAAAGCCTTACCTGATGTAAGGAAGATGGTCATAGGTATGCCCGAATTCAACTTAGATCATGAAGGTGTGTGTTAGGGTTGTGCAACTGGAAAACACACAAGGGGACCATTCCCCTCAAGTCAAAGTCAAACTATCGATATTCTTCAATTGGTCCATTCTGATCTATCAAGTATGTTGCCCGTAACATCTTTGGGTGGATATTTGTACTATGTAATTTTTGTGGATGACTTCTCTCACAAAACATGGATCTATTTCTTGAAGAAGAAGGACGAAGTGTTCAAATGGTTCTGCTCTTTCAAAACCTTGGTCGAGAATCAAACAGGGAAGAAGATCAAAATATTGAGGGCCGATAATGGAACCATATATGAGTCAAATGAATTCAATGACTATTGTAGAGAAGTTGGCATTAAGTGGGAGACCACTACTATATATACTCCTGAGAAAAATGGAGTTTCTGAAAGGAAGAATCGAACTATCATAGAAGCCACCCATGCCATGCTTCATGACCAAGGCCTATCAAAGTTCTTATGGGGATAAGTTGCCAACACCATTGTGTATGTTCAAAATAGATGGTCGCACCAAGCATTGGACTTCAAGATGCCCAAAGAAGTTTTTACTAGTAAGAAACCTTATGTTTCTCATTTTAGAATTTTTGGTTGTCCCATATATTTTCATGCGTCAAAAGAGAAAAGAAACAAGCTAGATGCATCTGGGAAGAAAGGAAAATTTGTAGGATATAGTGAAACTTCAAAGGAATATAGAATCTATGTTCATGGTCAAAGCGAAGTGGAAATAAGTCATGGTTTCACTTTCGATGAAGATTATTCCCTTAGGAACGTCTGAGATCTTCCTATCCCTAGGAAGGACAATGATGATGATGCAGGAAAACAAGATGAACCTCCAACTGATGATGTGATGCCCGATGCTGAAGGTCCGATGGATCCCATTGATCCACCTCCTAGTGAGCCCTCTACTTCGAGAAAAAGACCTTTGTGGTTCAAAGATACTCTTGAAGATGTTGAGAAACATATTGCACCGAGGGGCACATTTCGTGAAAGCAAGAAGTCGAATAGGTACCAAAGGTACTTAGCTGCCATGAGTACCATTGTACAATGTGAGCCATGTACATTTGAAGAAGCCATGAAACACCAAGTATGGAAGGATAAGATGAATGAGGAATATGGATCAATCATGAAGAATGATGTATGGGATATGGTTCCTAGACTCAAGGATAAGTCTCTGGTCACTTCAAAATGGCTTTACAAAATCAAACATGGAGCTGATGGAAGTGCTGAAAAGTTCAAGGCCAGATTCATTGATCGAGGCTTCTCTCAAAAGGAAGGAGTAGACTATGATGAGATATTTGCACCAGTTTCCCAATATACCACCATCCGTTCGATCATAGCCCTTGCTGCCTTGCAAGGTTGGAGCCTACACCAAATGGATGTCAAAACTGCTTTCTTACATGGCTCGCTTAAAGAGGAAGTCTATGTAGAACAAACTGAGGGGTTGGAATTTCAAGATCGTAAGTCACATGTATGTAGGTTGAATAAATCCCTCTATGGGTTGAAGCAAACCCCTAGGGTTTGGTATGAGAGGATTGATAGCTATCTTATGAAGCTAGGATTTACATGGAGTGATGCTATACTGAACCTATACTTCAAGGTTGAAAAGGATAGGCCTCTCATTCTAGTCCCTTATGTGGATGATCTCTTTTTGACAGGTGATGATCCTCTCATTCATCAATGCAACAGGGAGTTGGCTTCTGAATTCGAGATGAAGGACCTAGGAATGATGCACTACTTCCTAGGGCTAGAGGTCTGGCAAAAGCCAGGTGAGGTTTTCCTTTCTCAAGGAAAATATATTGTGAAGTTGCTTGAGAGATGTGGGATGGTGGATTGCAAGTTCATATATACTCCGATGGAACTCAACTTCAAGAAGCTATGTGGAAGTGTTGTTGGGCCCGAATTAGCAAACCCTTCTGTGTATCGTCAACTTGTGGGGGCTCTGATGTTCTTGGTAAACTCATGTCCTGACATATGCTTTGTTGTGAACATGTTGAGTTAATTTATGGTCGAGCCTCATCACATTCATTGGATAGCTGCCAAGATTCTCTTGAGATATCTTTGGGGCACAATCCACTATGGGTTGAGATACATTGTCAAGACTTTGAGGTTACATGGATATACAGATGCTAATTGAGCTGGAAGTGTGGTGGATTGTAAGAGCACATATGGGTGTTGCTTCTCTTTGGGGTCTGCTTCAATATCTTGGATGAGAAAGAAACATAAATTGGTTACTTTAAGTATTGCCAAGGCCAAATACATTACTGCGAGTATGCCTTGTTGTGAATTTGTTTGGTTGAGGAAGCTCTTTAGTAAGCTATTTGAGCACTTGATGGATACCACCATGATCTTCTGTGACAACCAGAGTGTGATTCAACTTTCAAAGAATCCTGTGTTCCATGACCACTCCAAGCACATTGATATCAGGTACCACTTTATCTGGGATAGGGTACATCAGAGATCAATAAGGCTCCAACACATCAGGACAGATGAGCAGGTTGTGGAGATTCTCACAAAGCCCTTGGGGAAGGTCAAATTATTAACCTTCAAAGAGAGACTTGGATTCATGGAAAGACCCCCTGTGAGGGTACCGTATGAGTTGGACACTAATCTCTAGTAGCTCCTAAGGGCTTGGGGTACATTTTGGAGCTATGAGCGACCATAGGGTGAGTGTTTCACCTTCCCCTAGTGGTGCACTATGTACACGGTGAGTGGTTCACCTTCCACTATGATACCCCATGATGGTTGACATGTGTGTAGGGTGAGTGGTTCGCCTTCCCCTATGATAACCCATGATGGTTGAGATGTGTGTAGGGTGAGTGGTTCACCTTCCCCTATGATTGAAATATGCATAGGACGAGCGGTTCACCTTCTCTGATGGCATATGAGCAGGATGAGTGTTTCACCTTCTCCTACCAATGCCCCAGCATACGTCCTACCCATGGAGTCTGGGATTCATGGGAAGTACCTCTCATCTGGCCAATGAGTTGGGAAAAGTGATTATGGACCATAACACTACCGATGGAAACGTCGTGTACTACCATACTCCCTATGACTAGGATGCATGGTGTTCAACAACTTCTCTCTCTCACACATGTGGATGGAAGGACGAATTTCTAGGTCAAATTCTAGGCCAAATTTCAGAGTTTCAGGACAGCATTGACCAAGGCTTCATCAACCAAGTTTCACTGTGTTCTCTGAGGCAGAATTTCGATCTCTTGAGGCCAAATTTATTGACACAAAAATCAAGGTGTTTGAGATAGTTTGACCATCGTTGACTTTTGTTTTGACCATAGAAAATCACAACAGATTTTCTCTCTCCTTTTACCAAGTTGAATTGAGTTGTTTTGGGCAGCATTTGACATCCTCTTCAGGCCGATTTTGACCAAGGAGGACCAAGCTGCATTGGTGAAATGTTGTTACTGTTTTGACTAGCGTTGTCTTTCTGGTTAGGGATGAAATGGACTAGAGTTGACTGCAGAATTTTACAGGGTTGATTTGACAGTGTATTGGGCAAGTGAAATTGATTTTTGTATTCTCTCTCTCTACTGAACTATTGAATAATAATAAGAAGATTTTATCAAATGGTTTTCCCCACATTGGGGTTTTTCCCTGACATCCGCTAAATCTAGTGTCCCCTTGCCTTGGCTTGTTTTTTGCATATGATTTTATGTTCTATCTGGATTTACTGTCAATTTGATTAAGTTAATGTGGTTGCTACTGGAAATTATTGAAAATTGTCACTGGGTTGCTAAAGGAACATTGAAGTAAATTGTGCTAAGAATAGAACATACCATTGTTATCTAAAATTAACAATATCTTTATCCATCTATCTATCTGTGGTTGGGTGATAGCTCTATACTATACTACTTTTCTAGAGAATGGAATGGAAGTCTATGGCATATTAGAGGATAATTTTTTTCACAGGTGTGCCCTAAATTTTAGTCATCATACCATTGTCGATAGTAGTAGTGATGGGGGAACATGTTATCTTACACCTTCAACTTGTTCTGTCCCATGTTAATTGGTTCATTTCTAGTCAATTATGAATTAGTCAATTATGAATTGGTTGTTTATTCAATAGGCTTGAAACCTTCAATAGCTTACCAATTTGTGGGCTTGGACCACATGTTAAAGGCTACCAATATATACTATGCCATTGATCCATTAATGCCCAACGACAGTATTTGCAATGTTAGATTTAAGCAAGTACATTATCCAACGGACCTGCGCATTAATGGATAATGGCACATTATATATTGGTTGTCCTTATTGAACAACGAGATTGCTTTCAATGATAGATTACTATTCGTATGAAATTTGCAAGTAATAGACAAGTCTCAAGGGATTTCAACATCATTTTCATGATCAATTAGTATAGGTAGAATTAATTATGGAGTGATTTAATTAGAGGCCTATGGCAGATTTGACAAGTCCTTAAATTTTGTGATTGCCACTACCTCGAGCTAGATTTCTACCGACTCTTGGTGCACTGATGTGCTTGGTTTTATGTTTTAATTGGGATCTAGGCCCGGATGGCCCAGACACTATTTATTGATATTGATTGTTATGTACCTGTGTGGCCAAGTCTTGGTACTTCGTGATTTTGGTGTTAAACCGGATGGATTTTTATCTTGATTGAGATGACCTATACTTTTTAATACAATATCATTTACAAGCAGCATTTTATCCCAAAAATGAGAATCTATATTTTCCAGGTTTGATGAAATACAACCATAGAATTGATGGATTATCCTACTGGATTTTGATCTTGATTGAGGTGGCCTATACTTTTTAATACAATATCATTTACAAGCAACATTTTATCCCAAAAAGGAGAATCTATATTTTCCAGGTTTGATGAAATACAACCACAAAATCGATGGATTATTCATACTTCGCATATTTGCCCCATTTTTTCCCAAGTAAACAAAATGGGCATTATAAAGGAGAGAAGAATGGAACCTGCAACTCCTTGGGGAGGTAATCATGCTTCATGGGCAGATCCATTGCATGCTTGATGCGCCGATTGCGAGCATCCATGACCTCGAGGGAAATGATTAAGTGCCTCTCGAACATCCAAGCTGCCATTTTGATCATAGAGATCCTCTTACCGAAGACCTTCAAGAAACCAATCGAGAATAGCCAAATTAGTGTACGAAATGAGCTAGGGCCAAGAGAAGGTAATGAATGTAAAATACCATATTTTGTAAGGTGGTTTCCCACGATAGTGCACTATGTAATGGCCACCCAATCGAAGGCCTTTTTCCTTACATTATATAGAGCTCCCTTAATCATTTGATTCCATGCCGCTTTTGATTCAAATTGCTTCACTTCTTCGTCCTGTTGGCTTTCATAGGTTTCAAAGCATTAAACCATTTAAATCCTGCTCTTCTTCGCGGTGTTTAAAGCACCAAACCATTTAAATCCTTATATGCTTTGAAAACATGATGTAACTTTTTATATCATAGTTTCATATTTTATAATTATGATATTATAAAAAGTCAGAAATAACCCCCATAATTTTGTAATGCAATTGATGTTGTGGTCAGCTCATGTCAAAAGGTTAGTCATTGGTTTTTTAGGTATAAATGGTTCTATTTTCTATCACATTATATATTTTGGTGTGAAATATTTAGAGTGGTGAAGTTATATATATATATATATATATATATATATATATATATATATTTATTTATTTATTTATTTATTTATTTATTTTTATTGTAGGGTAAATTTTGTATTACTTTTTAAAGAAAAGTTTATATGGAAATGCTAAATGATTTAGGTTAGTGTTTCACTAAAAAGACCAAATTATAATCAAAATTTCACTTTTTGTAGAGAGGCATATGATAGTTGAGTATTCAAAAAACCAAAATTGATCACACATATATTGAAAAGCATGCTAAATTTTCCTTGAGAGTAGATAGTAATATAAAAAAAAAACGATGGAAGCCTGAGCATATAGGAGGGTCATTAGTGAGGAGCATAAGCATGACCCTCACTAATGACCTTTTTTGTTATAGTGAATGGTGGCAAGTGGATTTTGTAGTACTACTCATCTCAAATGAGATGGGAGATTTCATGATTAAAATCACTCTGCTACTCTCTCATGAGGTTTTATATGGTTGAGTAAATTTATGCAAGTCTATTTCAACTTTTCCAAATTATGGATCTTATGATCCTTTGATCAAATAAAGAAGTGTACAAGGAAGTATAACCTTTCACCAAATCTTAAACAACCTTTGAATCCCCTATGACTTGTAATTTTAGATTGTTGAAGTGATGCAATTAAAATGACTAATATAAACGACTAATTCATATTATTGTAGCTTTTGTTAGGTAGTCATATTTTTTTTCCTAGACTAAATTAGTCATTTATGTTAGTCATTTTTGTAGTATTATTTATTAGCTAGTCATATATTTTAACTGGTGACTAAAATAGTCATTTATGTTAGTCGTTTTTAGTTGGGTCTCTTAATATTGCTAATTTTTGCTAGTATTTCACTTGGAAAAGTTGTGGTGACTAACGTTTTTAGTCACCTAGTCACTAATTTCACCATTTTCTACTAGTGTGGTCACTATACACATTTGTGTCCTCTTTTACCCCAGATGCGCCAATTATGGGAAGCTCGGGAAGATTCTCGAGGTCAACAATTGCCTCAGAATCCTGCACTACCTCAACTTGTTGTGCTCATAAATGCTTTCCCTCAGTAAGGATTTGTTGTTGCTCAACCCCAGCTAGGTCAAGTAGCCCACCTCCCCCAACCTTCTGGTCTCGATGACTAACAGATTCTTATGATGAACTCTGATGAGGTTAAACCCTCCCATATCAACCTACAAACTCAGTCGCATCAATATGACAAGCCCTCCACTTCGTCAACTACCAAGTCCAACCAAATTGTCTGCTGAACCTCTTACAACACCCATTGGTCCCTTACAGATCCCTCAACCCAAAGTTGAGGCCATTCCAAAGATCCCAAAAGGACCATTACGCCGTAATGCGGCTTCTAACAGAGCTACCCATACATATTGTATAGTAGATGACTTGGCGCAATCACCTGCCTCTATGTCGACACTCGAAGTCCTCCAATAGTTCCCTTCCCAAAAGAAGTCTCTACTAACTACTTTGGGTGTAGTGGAACCTTCCGACAATCACTTGATTGTCTTCCTGATTGATACTGTTATCACAAAAATCCACCCTGATAGGCTGCTGATTAGGTAGACCTTGAGTAACTGTTTCAAACCTACTTTTGGCTGAGGCTTAGCCTCCCCAACCTGAAAGGGCTCTCTCACAAGATTAAAAATATTGATAATGAATAAGATGGCTAACTCTAAGAAACAAATGAACCAGTGAAGAAGGTTGAAACACAATTAGAAAATATCCATTGGGCTTATGGAGTCAAATATGCTTCAGTATTGACAATAATGTTAGCTTTACATAGAAGTCAGGGCATAAGAATTCAACATATGGAGAATATATCAGAAAACATAGGACCACACAGTTTATAAATGTGTAAAGGAAGTTAGAGCACTATCAATGATTTCTAAGTAATCACACATTCATACCACTGTAAATAAAGAGAGAAGAACAACACAAGACATTCTGAATGTTGAATTCCTTCTGATTCCTGAGAAGCAAAGCCAAGTATTGTATTACTAGAAACAGAGTATTACACAAAGCACAATAAGGGAGTTTCTCTAAAAAATCTTCAACCTTTGATACATTGGCTTCTCTCCCATATATATAGTTCATTCTATAACTAAGATTCCTCCTCCAACATAAGGGGAATTAGAATTCCACCTATTATGACACCTATTGACACCTAAACCTAATTATTAAATGAAAATGACTGTTAACTGGCAGCCCTAGAGACCTAAAACAATTAGGAGTGTAACTCCTCATCATGATTAAAACAACCTTATATAGGAATTAAACACTCCTTATGACACCTATAACTCCATGAATTCTAATTTTATAGTGCTCGTAACCCTCCAGCTAGCCCTTGATGACTCATCCTTTTACTGTTCCTGGAAACTAGGAGGCTGTTCCTTGCTCTGTTCTGGCTGAAAAATAGGTCTTGGGACAGAGCTCATAACTTCTCATAAAAAATGTATTTAGAAAAACTGAAGGAGGCTTTTGTGAACCAATCCATTCTAAACAAAAACCTCTCTTGGTTTTTTGAAACACCTTTCCTACCGCCCAGAATGTGTCTTTGAAAAACAGGTTTAAAACAGGAGAAATATGCTTGTGAAAAATTGCACCTACAGCAATTTCGTAGCGCAAGTTTGGTCCTTAATTTCTCCCAGATAATAATGGATTTGATGAAAGTGGAAGAGGTTTTTGTACTTCAGTATCTTAGGAATGAAAACCTCTTTCACTTTTCATAGAGGAGTTTTCAACTACTCAGAAACTCTTCTAGAAGTTGACTGGTAAAAACAAGAAGACAGTTTGACTGAAAAGTTAACTGATAAAGTTTGGAGTTCAAAAATGTCTTTCCTCTAATTGTTTTTCCCTTGCTGAATATTGAAACTTTGTAAATGATCCTTTGTAGAGATTCTCCTTCAAAAATATTTGTCTTTGTCTTTCAACATTGGTCTACTAAATGATAATATGCAGCTACAACAGTTTCGTAGCGCGCTACGAAACTGCTGTGTGATTTCAAAAACACAGTTTTATGCCAAAATTTGACTTCTTCGAGTTTTCTTTCCTTTGAAATGAATTTTCCATATGCCATGGGGCTTTTCAAAAGTGAATAAACTGATACCATTCTTCAAAGTATACTTCAAAAGGTGATCCACATCAAAATTTTAGGATTTAACCTTACCTGCTATGTAGTTTTTCTTAGCTGAGTATATCCTTCAGGCTTGCTTAACTAAATTTACAGGTCCTCAATCTATCTCACTTACCTCTAGCTCTACCTCTTGTAACCATTTTAAATTCCTAGTCATAGGCCTTCTTGGCTTGAAAACAAACTCTCAGATATGGTCATCAAATTGAAGCTTTTTGGAAGATTTAACTCCTTTGGTTTTGTTCTTGTTGGCTTCAAATAGCTCTGCTTGGACCAGAGGAGTCTCTTCTATGTAGATGGTGTGGAGAAGGTCGTTCAAATTTCCCTTTGAAGCTGGGCTTTCATTAACAATCACTGTCTTCCCATTTTCCTTGGCTAATTGACTTCTGGTTACTCTTCTTTTGACTGTTTTATCAATAGACAGCTCTTGTACCTTTTCCTTGATCTGAACCTTTTTCTTCTGTGACTGCAGATATGACTTCAAGAGACATTGGTATTTCTAGCACTTGAACCTTTGAATTCAAACCGGTGAAATTAAAGGCAAAATCCTTGGTTATTTGACTGTGACCTCCCTGGAGTTTTTTTAGCAGCCTACCTGTTTGAATGCTTCTTCAACCTCTCTATTTCTCATGAGAATATCTAATTCTTCAGGCTCAGGTCTAATACATCAGCCTGATCTGTGATTCTTCCTTTCTTCAGAGATGTCTATGAAATCCCTGTAAGGAAACTTGAAGATGAACCTGCACTGTATTGTTTTGAACACTGCCTCGCTTGAATTTGAAACTAAGAGCTGCCTCACTTGAGTTTTCAAAAAAGTTTTGATGAGTTCTGTCCTTAAGCTTGCTAATTGTCTTCTTATGCATGAAAGGAACATGGGAAAAAACAAGACTAACACACCTCACCTTACTTTTTTGAAATTTGAAAGAATGCGTACAAGACATCTAACAAATCTAATGATGAGAAGGAATGGCTACATGTGATAGGCATGGTTCAAGGACTGACACGTGGTGTTGAAACATTAACAAATTTTGATGACAAAAGACAGCTAGACAAGATCTGGCAGGAATCCCCGATTTCATAGCGCAGCCAGTGTAAACTCTGGGTTTTGCGCTACGAAAACACTTAGACTGGATTTTTGCGCTACGATAACTCCTAGATAGTTCTGTAGCGCATAAGAACTTTGAAACAAGTTTCGACATATGATGTTCATGTGAGATATGAGACCCATGATAGACTAAAATAGAGAATTAACCCCTTTTGACATACAAACAAAACCCTTAACAAGACTCCTATTCAAACTCTTAGACTCTAAAACAAGATGAAAAGACCAGACCAAGACTGACACCAACCTTTTGACAAATTTAAAAAATTGATGCTCAGAACTTGAAATATTTTTTCTTTAGCGATAACAGTGGCTCCACTTGGGATAGTGTGCCCTTGTGGTACACTAAGAACACGCAGGTCCAGTGCTTTATCCTCTTATTGTAAACAGAAACTTATTTGACAAGCATCCCCTTTAAGCTTCTTGGGCCTTCACCTCGGGCTTAAGTTTGATGATCACTGTAGGAGAAAGAAAACTACATCTACTAAAAAATGCTCAGTCAACCTTGAGCTTATTTGCATTTTCCTACCTACCTACCCTATCAATTTCAAACTTCTTTCAACTCAATCAATGTGAAATTTCCAATGTAGCCAATCATTTGTTTTATCTGATATTTCAACTTTTTGACTGCATCGGAGTTCAGAGCAACTATGATATTGTGATGACCACTGCCATTGGAATTGCCTCTGATCTTCATAGAAAAACTGAAGCACTGGAGAGTAAAACTCTTCCATGTATCTAGCTATAGGATCCCATAATACATGATCAGCCTGATGATTCTCATAACTTTCTGGTTGTGCAAACTGATCTTTAATAATAGTGTATTCTTCCTCAATCACAAAATAGAAAGGAAGCAACACCCTCTCCTTGTGTTCTGCCACATAAAGCTTTTGAAAAGTATGATCATGATCATGAAGACTGTATGATTGAATTTGACCTTGTAAACCTTCAATATCTTTCTCAATGTCCTTAGCAACTTCATCCAAAAATTTCATCTTATCTTTTGTCTTACACTCAAATGATTTTAGATAAGAAGACAAGGACAAAGAAAAATTTTCATCTATTTCTTCATTAATATGATCATCATTCCATTGTTTGAAACCTTGAATTGAAGGAGAGTTTGCCACCAAATCTGATCTATCTATCCATTCCTCCAAAAACATAAACCAAAAGTCTTCAAATGACTTAATAGATTTGGCAGGAAAGCTTTCAATCCACTGTTTACATTTCCCTTGAAATGAATCATAGAACAACATAATGCAAACATCCTCATGTTTGACTCTAAGAAGCTTGGTAAAATCACAGAAATTTGATATATGCTTCAAAGTTAAACTCAAATCTTCTCCATTGAATTTTGGACCATTCCTTAGAAAATATGTATCCTTGGAAAAATGATTTGGGAAACCATGAATTCCTGAAAAATTTATGCATGCATACCTTGAAATAAGAATGGTAGCATCTGAGTTCTTCATAACTCCAGTGGAATCACCATGAATCTATGAATTTTGAATTCTTCAACAATGGAGTCGCCAAGGTAGTTTTGCAACCTCAAAATATTTCTAAGCTCCCGCTACCTTTAGAAGTTCAGCTTCTTGATTTCGGGAATGATTAATCTTTAGACTCCCTACAGACGCACCAAAATGTTATCACAAAAATCCCCCCTGATAGGTTGCTGATCAGGTAGACCTTGAGTAACTGTTTCAAACCTACTTTTGGCTGAGGCTTAGCCTCCCCAACCTGAGAGGGCTCTCTCACAAGATTAAAAATATTGATAATGAATAAGATGGCTAACTCTAAGAAACAAATGAACCAGTGAAGAAGGTTGAAACACAATTAGAAAATATCCATTGGGCTTATGGAGTCAAATATGCTTCAGTATTGACAATAATGTTAGCTTTACATAGAAGTCAGGGCATAAGAATTCAACATATGGAGAATATATCAAAAAACATAGGACCACACAGTTTATAAATGTGTAAAGGAAGTTAGAGCACTATCAGTGATTTCTAAGTAATCACACATTCATACCACTGTAAAGAAAAAGATAAGAACAACACAAGACATTCTGAATGTTGAATTCCTTCTGATTCCTGAGAAGCAAATCCAAGTATTGTATTACTAGAAACAGAGTATTACACAAAGCACAATAAGAGAGTTTCTCCGAAAAATCTTCAACCTTTGATACATTGGCTTCTCTCCCATATATAGAGCTCATTATATAACTAAGATTCCTCCTCTAGCATAAGGGGAATTCGAATTCCACCTATTATGACACCTATTGACACCTAAACCTAATTATTAAATGAAATTGATTGTTAACTGGCAGTCCTAGAGACCTAAAACAATTAGGAGTGTAACTCCTCATCATGATTAAAAAAACCTTATATAGGAATTACTCCTTATGACACCTATAACTCCATGAATTCAAATTTGATAGTGCTCATAACCCTCCAACTGGCCCTTGATGACTCATCCTTTTACTGTTCCTGGAAACTAGGAGGCTGTTCCTTGCTCTGTTCTAGCTGAAAAATAGGTCTTGGAACAGAGCTCATAACATGAATAAAAAATGTATTTGGAAAACCTGAAGGAGGCTTTTGTGAACCAATCCATTCTAAACAAAAACCTCTCTTGGTTTTTTGAAACACCTTTCCTACCACCTAGAATGTGTCTTTGAAAAACAGGTGTAAAACAAGAGAAATATGCTTGTGAAAAACTGCACCTACAGCAGTTTCGTAGCGCAAGTTTGGTCCTTAATTTCTCCCAGATAATAATGGATTTGATGAAAGTGGAAGAGGATTTTGTACTTCAGTATCTTAGGAATGAAAACCTCTTTCACTTTTCAGAGAGGAGTTTTCAACTGCTCAGAAACTCTTCTAGAAGTTGACTGGTAAAAACAAGAAGACAGTTTGACTGATAAGTTGACTGATAAAGTTTGGAGTTCAAAAATGTCTTTCCTCTACTTGTTTTTCCCTTGCTGAATATTGACACTTTGTAAATGATCCTTTGTAGAGATTCCCCTTCAAAAATATTTGCCTTTGTCTTTCAACATTGGTCTACTAAATGATAATATGCACCTACAACAGTTTCGTAGCGCGCTACGAAACTGCTGTGTGATTTCAAAAACACAGTTTTATGCCAAAATTTGACTTCTTCAAGTTTTCTTTCCTTTGAAATGAATTTTCCATATGCCATGAGGCTGTTCAAAAGTGAATAAACTGATACCATTCTTCAAAGTATACTTCAAAAGGTGATCCACATCAAAACTTTAGGATTTAACCTTACCTGCTATGTAGTTTTTCTTAGCTGAGTATATCCTTCAGGCTTGCTTAACTGAATTTGCAGGTCCTCAATCTATCTCACTTACCTCTGGCTCTGCCTCTTGTAATCCTTTTAAATTCCTAATCACAGGCCTTCTTGGCTTGAAAACAAACTCTGAGCTCTGGTCATCAAATTGAAGCTTTTTGGAAGATTTAACTCCTTTGGTTTTGTTCTTGTTGGCTTCAAATAGATCTGCTTGGACCAGAGGAGTCTCTTCTATGTAGATGGTGTGGAGAAGGTCGTTCAAATTTCCGTTTGAAGCTGGGCTTTCATTAACAATCACTGTCTTCCCATTTTCCTTGGCTAATTGACTTCTGGTTACTCTTCTTTTGACTATTTTATCAATAGACAGCTCTTGTACCTTTTCCTTGATCTGAACCTTTTTCCTCTGTGACTACAAATATGACTTCAAGAGACATTGGTATTTCTAGCACTTGAACCTTTGAATTCAAACCGGTGAAATTAAAGGCAAAATCCTTGGTTATTTGACTATGACCTCCCTGGAGTTTTTTCAGCAGCCTACCTATTTGAATGCTTCTTCAACCTCTCTATTCCTCGTGAGAACATCTAATTCTTCAGGCTTAGGTCTAAGACATCGGCCTGATCTGTGATTCTTCCTTTCTTCAGAGATGTCTATGAAATCCCTGCAAGGAAACTTGAAGATGAACCTGCACTGTATTGTTTTGAACACTACCTCGCTTGAATTTGAAACTAAGAGCTACCTCACTTGAGTTTTCAAAAAAGTTCTGATGAGTTCCGTCCTTAAGCTTGCCAATTGTCTTCTTATGCATGAAAGGAACATGGGAAAAAACAAGACTAACACACCTCACCTTACTTTTTTGAAATTTGAAAGAATGCGTACAAGACATCTAACAAATCTAATGATGAGAAGGAATGGCTACATGTGATAGGCATGGTTCAAGGACTGACACGTGGTGTTGAAACATTAAAAAATTTTAAGGAAAAAAGACAGTTAGACAAGATCTTGCAGGAATCCCCGATTTCATAGCGCAACCAGTGCAAAATCTGGGTTTTGCGCTACGAAAACTCCTAGACAATTTCGTAGCGCATAAGAACTTTGAAACAAGTTTCGACATATGATGTTCATGTGAGATATGAGACCCATGATAGACTAAAACAGAGAATTGACCCCTTTTGACATACAAACAAAACTCTTAACAAGACTCCTATTCAAACTCTTAGACTCTAAAAGAAGATGAAAAGACCAGACCAAGACTGACACCAACCTTTTGACAAATTTAAAAAATTGATGCTCAGAACTTGAAATATTTTTTCTTTATTGATAACAGATACATCAGAGCACCCCCCATTGCCTTCATCTGTTGCTTTCCAGATACTAGTTGGATTCTGTAATGCCATGATCTCCAGATGCATTATTGACGAAGGCGCATCCACTTGTGTGATGTTCGTTGTTGTTTGGAAACAACTCAAGTCACCTGAGTTGTCCCCCTCCACCATCAACTTGCATGCTTCGGATAGACACTCCTCCCAGCCCCTTCACATGTACCGCAACTATCTAGTGACCCTTGCGAGCAAGATTGTCCACGTCGATATCGAAGTCATAGATGCCCCTTTGGATTACAACATCCTCTTAGGTCGTAGTTACACATATTTCATGTCCGTTGTCACATCAGCCATGTTCCGCAAGATGTGGTTCCCCCCATGAAGGGAAGATCATTACCATTGATCAGTTGACTTACTACGAGATAGCATCTGTGACCTCCCCCAAGTCCATCATCCCGTCGATGTCTGACAACCAGTCTTCAACTCCTTGCACTAGTGTTTCACCAAGAGTCTATAAGGATTCCTCATTGTTAAGTTCCTTCCCTCGTCCTCCCCCTCCCATTTCTGAACCTACTTCCATAAGTGTTTACATGTTACAAGTGTCACAGGCTGCCCTTAAGCATTCCGGTACACCTAATCAACAACCAGCTCCTCAGCATCCTGTTGTTGCTCTTCCAGTTAAACCCTATGGACCCACTCCCCCAAGACCTCCTCCATTTCTAGATGCCTCTCCTATGTTCCCTCCAAGAACTGTTCCTCTAGGTATTAACCATCCAGGATCTATTCCACTGGGACATTATCCTATTGGCCAGATAACTTTCTTATTCCCCTCTCCGAGAGTTTTTTCTGTACGTGTCATGGCTTCACTAGTCCTTCCTAACATGACTTTCAAGATCCCTGTATGGTAAATCGATCCCCTTGTAAACATTCCACCTGGTCAACCAAGACTGTGTCACGCTTTGACCCCGGTTCAACCGGTCCCCATGACCCCTACCACTGCTTCAATACCATCACCACCTCAACAAGAACCAACTGTTGCGAAAGCATCTGGCCAGGCAGGCAAAGCCAAAAAGAAAGATTCGAAGGACAAGGCTCACCAAGCTCCTCCAGCCCCTAAAGCCCCAAGGTCATGCACTTTGTGTGAAGTTGTTGGGCATGCCACCAACAATTGTCCTGAACTCCCTCAACTCAAACCTTTGGTTCAGCAAGCGTTCCCTGCGTCAACTATTCTAGAAGTACATGTTGACATACCGGTCCCACCTAAGAAACTCAAAACTCTTCGCACAAACCATCCTTGTGTGCTTTGTGATCTTCATGGTCACTATTCCCATTATTGCCCTCGTCTTGATGAGTTTCACGATTGCCTTGGGGCAATTAGTGAATACGAGGCCTCTCGTAGTAGAGCACCACTCCTCCTGTGGATTCTGGTACCACCAGTCAATCAGAATAGGAAACTATGGCCCCTCTATTGTGATCCCCTCCCTCGATGTTGAGATGACGGACAACACAAGTCCCATTCTTTACCTGTCATCATCCTTGAGTTCACAAGCCGGCAAACCTTCCTGAGGTTGCTGCGCGCATTTCTATCGAACCTTTTTCAACAAAATCCAAGGTCTCAACATCAATAGACCCTCTGTCTACTAACATGTCATCTACCATCCAAGACGATACATATGTGAACCTTATTCCTCAGGTTGATGCACCAGGTAATGTCGCCACGTCATGTAGTCAGACTTCCTCCTGTCTGCCCATCTCCCAGCCTGATGAGGACACCATGGAAGATATGTTTACCCCTTATTACCCCTACAATTGAGTAAGGGGGCATTCCTTCACGAGGATTTTGAAGGCCATCTCCTTCCTAGTTCTCCGAATGCGCTCTACCTCCAGAAATGTTTCTCATATCACATCCCTTTGATTTGAGTGTCTTTATTTCTTCCATGTAGTTAGGTTGCATCATCTCGTTCATCGTCTTTTGCACCTTTTAGATGGATCCATCATCCACACCGTATATTGGTCATGCCAATGGTATGAGTTGCTTCTCCCGGAATCTAGCTTCGGCAGCCTGGGCCATTTTTACCCCCTTGCATACGTTAGTCCTTTCAAATGGCGTGTGCATTGGATCTGCCACCAATAATCAGGCCGAATATGATGCAGTGATAGGTTTGTTAGTTGATTCCCTCAATCATCGCATACTTCATCTTCATGTTCGTTTAGATTCCTTGCTACTTGTCATGCAATTGAATGGTGTGTATCATGTGCATAACCAAGTCCTATTTAGAAAATATCTACAAGTGAAGTTATTAGTACGTGAATTTGAAACCATTACATTCAGTCATGTACCTAGAGCCCAAAATCACTATGTCAATGTCATTGCAAACAACATTCTAGATTGGAATTTATCACATGTATACCATAGAAGATAACCACACAAATGGCAAACCATCATCGTCATATAAAATGCATAATCATATTATGTATCATAAAAGTGTTTGGAGCCATAGCTCTAAATACATCTGACATGCCCATAACATGTTACAAAAATCACAATGAAAGGGAACCACATGTCCCTACATCTAGTCATTGTCTGGCGGATCTCGCCCCAAAGGCTATGCTCCACTTGCACATAGATCATGTACTGCCTGACCTGGCATCGCCACGCGCAACACGATACCTCGCCACGCGCCACACGATACTCATCTGTGTACCAATCCTTTAAGTCGTGCCATCCGCACTATGAGACCCAAGTCAAGAGTACATCAAACCTACGATGCAAATCAGCAAGCAGCGCAATATCCTCTGGACCCTGTTGTGACGATGATGTCCCCCTGATCTGCCACCCCAGGCACTGCGGCTCAGCTTGCATGTCCTGCCTGCTTCATCCTTGTTGTGTCTTCATACAACATGCTTCACACTCAGTACCACATACATGTGACAGAATACCATAAAACATAGCAACTTAACACTTACCGTCTGGTCCCCATGCTCACTTGGGCAGAAGTGGAAAGTGAGGATCCCCCTGATAGTTCATCCCACTATAAGGGTATTCGTCAATGTAAAGGGGAATTTGGTCCCAGTGTGCGAAAAACTTGGGTCAGAACATCCGTCCGACTCCCCCTCCTCCTCCTCTCCGCAGTAGCTACCCCCAGCGATGAATCTTGGGCTCTTATGGGTGCCCATATTGGATCTGTACATGAGGATGGATAGTGGGTATCTTCTCAAAGAAGAACGCACACAGTAATGTACCAAAAGCGTAGTCACGATTCACTTGTCTCCTACAAAGACTCAACTATCGTTTCACCGACGATAGCATCATCTGAGCCCACCCATAGTAGGTCCTGGCCAAAACACTCTCAACTAACATCATCTACCCTCCAGTGATGTGGTGGAATTCCTGAATGCCCAAGACCCATAGCACAACTATGGCAACAGCCTGTGTCTCTAGCCTCTCTAGATCCACAACCGGGATAGTCATGCCCTTGACACGAACACCCTATCGACAATGGCACTCCATGAACTCAATAATGTTCCTCCCACGAGGTAACACCAGATGAATATCCCCTACCACTCTGAGAGGAGGAAGTCCGGTCAAGAAATAAATATCCTATAATGTGAGCTCGATCTTGTGCCCCTGCATAACAAAGACCTGTTGGTCTGGATCCCAATAGCTTACAATTCTCAATAGCAAGGACTCACCTGCCCTCATCAGTGGGTTCTCTACCAACTTGAGAACCCCATAATGATCCAGTGCCCCTTAAACCGCCTGATCCCCTTCGATCTTGAATCAAAGAGTATCCAAGTCTCGTTCACACTAGTTGATTTTCAACTCTGCCATATCTACAAAACACCACATGTCTTATCAGTTCAGAAAAGAAAACAATAAACTACATTGATCAACCTGCAGCCCCCACTAGGCTAGTAGATCAACCCTTCCTCCAGCCACAAATCATAGTTTTCAGCTCAGAAAGTGCGAGCTCGCAGGACACTAGTTGTTTCCTATGAGCCAGATTGCACTTATTGGCCCAGAAAGTGTGATGCAACTGTGAGCAAGCATAAGGGTCTCTCAGGGAGCTGCTAGGTGTCAAAAATCAGGAAATAAACCATTTAAATTGAAGAGATGAGTAAGGCCACCTACCTGAAAGTCGCAGATCCTGATTCCGACAGTCAGTTTGTCCACTACGATCTCCACAAGATTTAGGGCCTTTTCCTCCTCTCCAAATTCACCACAACTCACTCAGCAAATGAATCCAAATTGGAGGAAAAATGTCCTTTTATATAAAAATCCACAATTTTTATGTCACCCATTACAACTAGACCATATTTCAGTTTGATGAACTATCAGCACCATTGGAAATCTCTCAACGAGCTCTAAAATGGGTCTTCTTCATTTTTAGATGATTTGACACTTCACCAGGAAACCATTTTTCCAAGAAGGTCACTTCGTCGCCCCTCAAAATCAACTTTCGTCGTAAAGCAACACTTTTAATTTGAGTTCCACCTCCTCTAAATACTTGTCGTACCATATCTCGATTGTCATCGTGAGTAACCATCCTTTACTCATGTTTTCATGGTCCCCATCAGGGCTAGTCTGTGTGGCAACATCATCGAGTCACCCTTGTTCAGAGCATCCATGTGAGTCACCCTTACATCCTTGGATTCTATTTCATGTTCCATCATCTCATGTCACAGTATTCCATCCATATTTTCATACCATTCATCCTGTGTCGCCCATTTTGGCCTCCAATGATATTGTCCCCATCCCCTCCAAAGTTGAGTCAATTGTTGTTAGGTCAACCATTCACTTTAAGCTCTAACAAGGGAAGTCAAATGTTTGTCCCTCAGTACCATTTTCCCATTATCCCTAGTGTCATTCCATTAGTCAAATTACTATTTTCCCTTGTGATTTAGTTAAGGATCCTCATTGCCTCATCTATCGTGGGCACTATTCTATCGACATCAGCTCATTTATTCCAGAAGAACAGCCTAGAGGGTGATGTATCTCGGTTCCAGCTTCCATTCTTGTTCAACACCTTGGATCAAGTAGAGGGTCCCATTATTTCCCTATAACTTGGTCGTTTCATGTTCATCATCCATACACTTGATGGTCCAGTGATGCAGCAGATCATACCAGTGATTCCCAGGTATGTGTGAGATGTTTCAGACCTCATGAAGGGGTGGCCCTTCAGGTAGCCCCCCACATGCCCGGATGCATACCTACTATGCTACAGCCTCAGATGAAGTTTCGCAGAGTTGATGGGATCAGTTCCTACTCATTGCAGTTTTCATCACATGCACGTCTCCTCCAGATGGTCCATTCAGTTTTGCAGAGCCCTCCCTTGTTCAGCAGGGTTTCTTTGGTTGTTCTACCCTCCTTCCCACCCATTTTTTGAGGGAAGGGGAATTGTATCTCATGTACCAAGATATTATTATATTCAGTCCTGGCTCACATTTTTACCAGGTGCATTATGTATATGGGACACATTGTATTATTTTCTAGCTCTGTTATGCTAGCGTATCATGTACCATTCAGCATGTACTTTATTTCTCAGTGTCATATTTATGGGTGAACCATTATTTTTGTACTAAGTTATCTAAGTGGGTATGGGTAATGCCTCCCCTGCTTCATTGAGGTCTGGTAGCACAACAAAAACCGAGACTTGCATTAGTCTCGCCCCCTCTGTCACTATCCTCTCTCAGCTTCAGCTTTATTGGTCTCTCTCTATCTCTCCTTGACTCCCCTGTGTTGTCTAGTGATTGTGTCTTTACAACGTGCTTCGGTCATACGTTTTTCTCCTAACACTCATGCATTGGGGGTCAATTTATTATCACCAAAAAATTGATCATCTAGCCTAATTTACTAGATGGATCGAAGTACACCATGTAAAGCCAATTTTACCATAGTAAAATTGCTTTCACTGTGCGAAATTACCTAATAAACCACCTTTATCAAGTAATTTATAGTTAAACCCATGAAGAATAATTAAATAAATTAATATTTATTTGATTTTATTTTAGGAATAATTAATTTAACCACTATTTATTATTATTCATTGTCAAATTTGACCCAATCATGAAAAATAAACAGATAAATCATTATTTATCTTATTTTTCTCTAAGAATAATTAATTAATCACTAATTAATTATTATTTTTGTTAAATTTGACTAAATCCCTTAAGAATAATTAAACAAATCCTTATTTTTTTATTATTCCTTAACTAATTCATTGAGATAATAAATAAATCATTTATTTATTTATTATTTCTAAATAAAATTTTAAATAATTTTTCCCTCATAAACAAATATAATAAAATATTCCAAGTGGTAATTCCAAGAATGGGATCAATAATATTTTATTATTGCTCATTATTCGAGGACAACTCAATATTTTGCTATAAATTGGAGGGTTTTCCATTCATTATTCACTTTTGATTATTTTCATTGTTGCACTCGTTGTTGTAACTCTCATTATTTTCATTGTTGCACACCATATTTTTGTTGGGTTTATGCATTATAGAGGAGAGAGACTCTACAGAAGCTGAAAGAATTTGAGGACAGCCAAGAACCCATCCCATAGAGGGGGACTGGTAACATATATTTGTTCCCTTCACAGGTGTTTTAAAAAAATCATTCTTTACATATATGGTTTCCATTGGATGTTTTGGGGTTATTACTCTTTATTTCACTGTTTAACTATGATTGCAGCATAGACCAGAATTTTGGCATGTTTTGTTTCTAACAATAGTTGCAGATCTACAATGTTTAGCAGTCATTTCTATTTTTGATATCGTTTGTCATCCACGATCTTAAGTGGGCTCTATTCGTACATCATTGAGAAGAAAACACTAGAACACACATACTCCTCTCTTTTGAAGTTGATTCTAGGTTAAGACTCTTTTATGACACAGAAGCTAGAGAAAAAGGGTCACCTTTGGCCATAGGTATTCTTTCCATATCCTTCTTCAGATGGGACTATAATTGATCGGGGAGTCTTTTGTTACTTGTTTGTATGCTTCCTAATGAGCCCCATAAATGGGTAATTATATGGACTCATTTTACCTCCTAACCTAGTCAAATCAACCATTCTATTGGCTTATTGTATGATTTTCTGATTATATTTATGCTTATAGGGTGAGTTGAGTTAGTTATTATGCCATGTGGTCTAACATGTATTTAATGCAGATTATTGATGAATTTCGAGGTAAAAGTAAAGGATATAGTGGTGAAATTGCAGCGATAGCTCGAAGTAGACAGAGGAGAGGAATTATAGGAGGGAATCCCCCTCATTTATTGCTCCTCACTTTGAATTCCCCTTCATTCAGCTCAAAGTACAAGCAGCCGAATCATGCACTAGAAGGCAACCGAGCAAGTGGAAGATGATTAATAGTTATCTCGAGTTTTGGGAGCCAAACCTCCCTGATTTTAAGGAAGCTATTGGTAGCTTCAGATGTATAAGTAGAGAGGCCTAGGGCCTCACTAGGGTTGACATTTTTTTTGCTTGTGTAAACTCTGCTCAAATTTCAAGCTTACTATTTTATGACAGTTTTATGTAATCTTGCTATTTTTGATAATGAAGATGGAATCCTTTTTGAGCTAACATTGAGTTACCTCAGAGGGCTGAAGCTCTTGGGTTAGGGCCCAATCCAAGCAACCAAGCTTGTCTTTACTTGTATTTGTATTCTTTACTTCAGTTTGTAGATTATTTTGTTGTTAGATGTATTTCTCTTATGGTTAAGAATAGGTTTCTTTTGATGATTTATTAGCTTGCTTCCATTTGTGCTTTCTATATCAGGTTAAGCAGTGATCAAAGAAGATTCAAAAGGCTAGCAACATTTCCTTGGCCTCTCGTCCTCCCTCTAGGACCATGATTTGAGGCAAAGACTCTCTTGCTGCCCCAAAAACACAGATTTTCCTCATTCCTAGGACTTCTAGTGTTTGCAGCTCTCTAGTAGGTTGATAGTCCAGTTTTTCTTTGCTTTAGATCTTCTTTATCATGTTCACTTCCTAATTTTCAATAGTCCTCTTGCATGCTAGCCTTCTATACATCATAGTTTATGCCATTTTAATGTAAAACTCTGTTTTTCCTAGGATGCACTCATTTCATTGGTTTCTTAATTTTCTTGGTTGACTGTCAGTTTTTATGCAGTAGATCTCTTCCAATAGTAGGCCAACTTACCAGCAATCACACCCTCCATCTGATCCATGCCCTATAGGTCTCCCAAACCTCACCTCAATTCTGCCCTAGTTTCCTTCATTTTTCATAGAACTTCTTCCTCTCTCCTTGAGCAAACCCAATCATCTTTCTCTCTCCTAGTGATTCATGGTAGACCTTAGGTGCCCTAACACCTCATTCCAACCTTCATCCACCTTTTCTACCCACTCTCAGATGCTCAAAATAGCGAAAATTGCTCTCGGCCTCCTCCTGTACACCTCCTGTAGTTTCCCTATTTTCCTCCTGTAGTTTTCCTATGTCCTCCTGTAGTTTTTCTTGTAGGCTTTCTTTTGAAGGCCGAGTGTGGGAAAAGCCTCCAGAAGGCCACCTAAGGCCTCCTAGAACCCATCCACACCATCCTACATCCTCCCAAGCTCCAAAACTACCCTCTAACACCACCTGTTCGTTGCCACACTCACACGCAATAAATTAGATGCATGTTAACTTCACATAAAAACACATAAAAATCCAAAACTATGTTTCTTGCTTATTTACTTCCACAAATAGCATGGTTATATCTTTTTTACTTCCTTGAGTAGGTAATGGCATCTATTTCATGGTTTTCATAGTGTTTTTGGCAAAAGTAGAATTAGCTTGTTAATTAGGGTTTACTAGGTTTTTCTTTACATTCCAACCTTTCTCCTTTCTACAGTTAGAATAGCATTTGTAGAGTAATCTTTCTTTCCTTTCATCACACATAGAACTTTTTCTGAAATCTATAGAAGTTGGCTTCAGCTCCTAGTGATCTCGCACTCGTTGACCAAGTCACAACCTGCAATGAGAACTAGTATTTGTGCATATAGCATTGACGCTTCCAAGTTTGTTACGACTACTGGATTGATAAAAGTAAAGTTGGTAGCCCAGGAGTTGCAGAATTCTTGCTGCGATACTAGTGTTCGCCACTTTTTAGCATCGTTTCTGGGGAAGTGTTAGAGTGTTCTGCGATTACTGCTTTCTTCTATTTCTTATTGCAACTTCTTGCTAATAGTTTATTTTGGCAAAAGTAGACTAGTCATTTCTTTTCTTTCAGTTCTGCATTTCCTTGCTTTCCTTTTCAATTCTGCAAATTTCCATTCAGCAAGTTCATTTCAGCTAGTTGCAATTTGTTTTGTTCAATCACAATTTCAGTTTCTGCAGGTACTTTTAGTGTGGGGAAAAAGAAACAAAAAACCAACCAAAAATATTTCCTTTCATGCCTCGTAGGAGTAGAGATAACTTAGGAAAATTTTTGCCCAACACCCCCACTGCTTCACACAGCCAACCTTCTCTCTTCTTCGGTGGTTGCAATCAAGAAGAACCCTTAGGTGAACATCCAGACATATTTGAAGAACCTATAAGGGAAGAAGAAGAAGAAAACATTCCTCTAGAGCCAATGGCTGAAAACAAAAATGCTAGGGGAAATGGAGAGAGAATAGAGGGTACCTTCCCCATTCGGGAGACCAATGGGGACACCAAAATGAAGAATATAAGTCCTTTAGCCCTACCTCACTTCCATGGTCTGACTACAGAAGATACTGACACCTTCTTGTTCGAGTTTGCTATCATCTGTCAAACTTATGGCTATGTAGAAGACGAGCAAAAGTTAAAACTGTTCCCTTGTACTCTCAAGGACACAGCACTGCGTTGGTTCATGGGATTACCTACAATAGCATCACAACTTAGGCTCAAATCCAGCAATCCTTTAACAACAAGTATCGAGACTATTATAGGTCGAAAGATACTAAAGAAGAAATCTTCCAAATCACCATAGGAAGTGATGAGTCCTTGGAAGACTATGAAGAGAGGTTCCAGCTCAGTTACAAAAGGGCCAGGTGTACACTTGACCTTGAGTCTCTGAATTTGGTCCTGCTCAGGGGAATTTGGGAAGACCTTTTAGACACCCTCCATCTATTGGCCGAGGGAGACATCTACCAACTATCCTATGAGGACATAAAGATGGTTTTTAGAAACCATTATACAGAAGCCAGAAAGAAAGGTAGGGGGAGTCAACCCATAGCTAGTACCTCTTCTTCCAATTCATCCATTAAAGGTTAAATTGGAAACATGCTGGAAGACTTCAAGAGTGAGATGTTGTAGACTCTTGCCGTGCAAATGGATACCTTACATATCAAAAGAAACCAAGAGGAATCAGAGAGGGCTTTGGCCATTTTTTGCCCTAGATGCACCAGGAGGCATCCTAGGAATGAATGCCCATTGAACTCTATAGAGGTTTGTTTAGTCTGTGAAGAAGATCATTCTATAGATAACTGCCCTTCCTTGCCTGGACTTAAAGTTGTATACCAAGGGGCCAAAGGAGTCACTGAACAGATCTATTACATAAACCAAAGGAGGCCGCATGGACATAGACCATACCAGCAGGGGATGCAAGGGACATCTCAGGCATACTGCAACCCCAACCAAGTCACCTCCATACCTCCTTGGGCCCCCCCTGCTCATCCTTCCTGGTCCATGCCTCCTCCTAGGTCCTTCACATCTCAATATCATGCCCAACTAGCCACCCATTCGTTTGAATCCTATGCTCAGCTGCAACCTCAGTGGAATGCATCTCATCAGGGGTGGAGGCCCCAATACAACTCTCTTCCCACTCTTCTGCCTCCACCACCTGCCCAACCACAACCGTTACCTTCTGCTCCACCAAGGCAACCCCAAATGCCTGCCCAGCCAAATCTGAACCTGAACAACAGACAGGCTCAACAAGTGTATAGTGGGGAACCATCATGCCCAACTTATGTTGTGGAGATTCAAGAAATTAACTTGTGATCCAGGAAAGTTCTCCCAAATAGCCAACCTCCACCCAGGGAGGTTGAGGAAGATAAAGAGGAAAGTGAACCTAAAGCAAATCCACCCTTTCCTGAGAGACTATCCATGACAATCTAGCCTACCCCAGAAGAGACTGAACTCTTGGGAGAATTGAAACATTTATGTGTGAAGATACCACTTCTCCAAGCCATAAAAGATGTGCCTATATACAATAGGTTGGTCAAAGAGAAGTGCTTTAGGCATCTAGGAAAGCACAAGAGAGATGACCCAACCATCAATGTCATAGGACAACTGTCTGACCTGATGTTGGGGTAGATAATCTGTCCAAAATATCTAGACCCTGGAAGCCCAGTAGTTGATGTCCACATCAATGGAACAATGGTCCCACATACCTTGATTGATCTGGGAGCTGCCATTAATGTGATGACAAAGGACACAATACTCAAACTTAACCTCCAAGTCTCCTTGAGGAAGACCACGATAGTGTTGCAGCTAGCAGACCGCTCCACAGTGACCCCTGAGGGGATTGTGGAAGATGTGATGGTCTCCATTGATTCTTGGGAGTACCTTGCTAATTTGTTAGTTCTCTAGCCAAAGGCAAAGCTCACTGGGTATCCTCTCATTCTGGGAGACCCTGGTTGGCTACAGCCGATGCCTACATCAGCTACTGAGCTGGGGACATGACCATAAAGAACGGGCACATGTCCAAGCAGTTAATCCTATATCCTCCTACCCAACCCTTGCTAGAACATTGAAAATCAATCCATCCCTATATACTTCCCAAGAGAAGGAGCTATGCAACATACTGAGAAAACATTTAGATGCCTTCACCTAGAGTTATAAGGAGATGATGGGAGTGCACCCTTCAGTATGTACTCATCATATATACATCAAAGAAGATTGCAAGCTAGTCAGATAGCCTCAAAGGAGGATGAACCCAGCACTTAAGGATATTGTTAAGGAAGAACTGCAGAAATTGCTTGATGCAGGATTCATCTATCACATCTCTAACAGTGAATGGGTCTCTCCTTTGGTGCTAGTGCCAAAGAAAAATGGTAAGTGGAGAATCTATGTCGACTATCAAGAATTGAACAAAGGCACTAAAAAGGACCATTTTCCTTTATCTTTCATAGATCAAGTGTCAAACGGTCTGGCAGGGAAAAAGTTTTTCTCCTTCGTAGATGGGTTTAGCGGGTACAATCAGATTCAAATTAGCCTGGAAGACCAAGATAAGACCACTTTCACTTGTCCTTGGGGTACCTTTGCATACCAGGTCCTTCCTTTTGGTTTGTGCAATGCTCCAACCACTTTCCAAAGAGCGGTATTGAGTATATTTTCTGAACTGGTTCATGATGTAGTAGAAATATACATGGATGATTTTACTCCTTATGGCTCTGACTTTCAGGAAGCTTTATCTAACCTAGGAAAAGTTCTAGATAAGTGTATTGAGATGAACCTATCCCTCAATCTGGAAAAATGTGAATTTTTGATGACTGAAGGGACCGTGCTAGGTCATGCAATATCTCAACAAGGACTGCAGGTGGACCCCAACAAAATTGCCATCATCCAAAGGGTCCCACCTCCTCAAAAGGTGAGAGATGTCAAAAGCTTCCTAGGCTTAGCTAGATATTATAGGAGATTCATTAAAGACTTCAGCAAGTTAGCCTCTGCTTTTTTTGGCCTCCTAGGAAAAGATGTTGAGTTCATATGGTCAGAAAATTATCAAGAAGCCCTAGATACCTTGAAGAGCAAGCTAGTGACTGCCCTAATTCTTAGAGGCCCAAACTGGGCCCTACCCTTTCACATTCACACAGATGCCTCGAACAAAGCAATAGGAGTATCCTTAGGACAAATTGATGAAAATTTACCTTATGCCATATACTTTATAAGCAAAAACTTGTCAAAGTCAGAGTTAAACTATACAATGACTGAGAAGGAACTCCTAGCTATCGTGCATTCCTTAAGAAAATTCAGACATTATATCACAGGCTATCAAACCTTTGTGTACACTGATCATGCTAAAATTAGATATTTAATGAACAAACCAAATGTAAATGCTCACATTATTAGATGGTTGTTTTTACTACAGCAGTTTGATTTGACCATTATTGATAAGCCTGGTAAAGAGAAAGTTGTTGCTGACTTTTTGTCTAGAGTAAATTTTCCTGCAGGTGAAGAAGGAATGGTGGATGACCAAATGCTAGATGAACACCTATTTGCTATATCAGTACTCTCTCCATGGTTTGCTAATATAGAAAACTAATTGGTTTCAACACAGTTCCCACCACACCTATCCTAAAAAGAGAAGAGCAATATAGTAAGGAAAAGCGCCCCTTTCACCTGGATTGGAGGCAATCCCTTCAAACTTGGCCTAGATCAGATCTTGAGAAGATGTGTCAGGGAGGAGGAAGTCTTTGACATCCTTTTGACCTGTCATGATGGGCCTTGTGGAGGTCATTTTGCAGTAGAAAGAACTGCCTTCAAGATATTGCAAGCAGGCTACTACTAGCCCACTCTTCATCAGGATGTGAGGAGATACACAAGCCAGTGTGATTGGTGTCAGAGGATGGGGAAACCCACTCCAAAGGATGAAATGCCCATGCAACCTCAAGTGACCTTTGAGCCATTTGAGAAGTGGGGCATGGACTTTGTGGGGCCTATCAACCCCCCTTCAAAGCAGAAGCAGTACATCATTGTGTGCACCGACTACCTGACAAAGTGGGTGGAGACAAAAGCAATCAAAGCAGCGACAGAGGAAAAAGTAGTTGAGTTTTTGAGGGAAAACATATTCTACAAGTTTGGGTATCCGAGAGAGTTGGTCACAGACCAAGGCAGTCAGTTCACTTCCAACCTGATTGAAGACCTGCTCACACATCATAAGATCAAGCACAAGACTTCCACCCCTTACCATCCACAAGCCAATGGGCAAGTGGAGGTCACTAATAGAGCATTGGAAGGGATCCTAACCAAGGTAGTGAGCAGCAGCAAAAAAGACTGGGCGAACAAATTAGTTGAGGCCACTTGGGCCTACAACACAACATGGAAGACCACCACCGGGTTCACACCCTATGAACTGGTCTATGGGAAGAAGGCTTTGTTGTCAATAGAGTTTGAATTCAATACCGTAAGGATGGCAGCTCAGCTGGACCTAGACCTTAGCCATGCATAGAAGGAGATATTATTTCAGCTCAATGGATTGGATGAATACAGTTTGCAAGCCCTTCTCCATATAGAAATAGTTCAACTTCAGAGAAAGATATGGCAAGAAAGAAATATCAAGGAGAAGCAATTCCAAGAGGGAGATTGGGCACTACTATATGATTCAAGGTATAAGGATTTCAAAGGCAAGTTGAAGACAAGATGGCTGGGACCCTACACTGTGGAGAAATTCAATGACAATGGTTCAGTTCTGATCAGAACCATGAATGATGAAGCCATTCCCATGCTTGTCAATGAACGTCGGTTGAAATTCTACAAGAAACCCCTCTCCAAGTGAGAGTTTATTGAAGATTTGAATAAAATAGTGATGGTAGTGGAGCATGTCTTAGCTTCCACTTCACCCACTCACTGAAGAAAAAAGAGAAAAAATAAGGACCCAAGTGAAAACCTCCATGAGGTGCTTGAGTCCCATCATTGGGTTGAAAACCTCTTCTGAGGCAGCCTAGTGATGTCAAAAAAAATGGGAAAAGAATAAGATCCCTGGGTGAAAACCTCCGTTGGAGGCGCCTAGAGCAGGAAATTAAGGTGAAAACCTCTCTGAGGCACCCTAGTTGTTTTCAAAAAAAAAAAAATGAATTTTTATTGCATTGCAGGTTTGTAGGAGGACTACAGGGAGTAGAATAAGGTGCCAAGGGGACCCTTACATTCATACCAGCATCCATCCCATCTTCTCCACACCTTCCTCCATCATTTTTGGCATCTCTTTCATTTTCTACAGGAGGCTCTGCTTTTTGTACAGGAGGCTCTTGTAGGAATTACAGAGAGCCAAAAGTGTCTATAGGAGGCAGTTTAAGGGACAAGAAAAGCTTCCAGAGGAACCTATAATCCCTCTTACCATATTCAAATCTCCTTGCCATCATTTCCAAGCCTGCATCACACTTCAAGCATCATTAATTTTTTTTTTTCCTTTCCAAGAAAAAACACAGAAAAAACAATTTTTCAGTTTTGAAAAAAAACAAAAATACAAGGAGGAAAATGCACCATTAACTTTACCTGAAGCTTACCTACTACCCATCCATCATTCATCTCCACCTCTGGCATCATTCTCAAGCTCCAAGAACAAGGAAATAGCTAAAGTTTCAAGGAGAGAAGCAACTACAGGAGCTCCTGTACGAATTCCTGTAGCAGTTGATCCCATAGAAGTCCAACACCAGCAGCAAGGGACAACACATCTGAAGGTTGAAAAGGTGCATGTAGCTCATCTCTAGTAAAAGAAGAACCTGCAAAAACACACAACAACACATCAACAAGAAGATACAGCATGCATGAGGGAAATGAAGGCATGCAATAGAGAAAGCCACAACACCTCATAGTCGATGATAGCAAATACACTTAGATTACAGGTAAGTAGCTAAGTCACTCCTCTATCTGCATTTGGGTAATTAGGAATCATATGAAGGCAATAATATGGTTGAAATTGAAAGAGGGAAAGGTGTCCAGTTAACTTGGCCACCTTCATTTAGTTGACTCCACTTAACCGAGATATCAGCCACACGTGCGCACAGTCAACTCAAGCAAAAGATGCGAAGGACAAGTAGTGGGAGGAAGAGTTAACTCCGATGCAGTAACGAGGGGATGATTACGAGGGGGGTCATGATGACCAAGCAGGTGGGGATCAACGGTCCTAATCTGGGCAACGTACACCTTGCCAGATCAGCACTCATAACCGAAAACAACCATAAAAGGTAATGAGCACTCCTCCCTGCGCATTCTCACCACCTTTTCTTCAGTTTCTCCTCGTAACTCAGTCACACAGTAGTCTTCTTATGCCCCCATAGCCTCGTATCCACCATCCTCCATTGATTTCCTCCATATTTTTGCTCTTGGCATCTTCTACAGGAGCCCTACAGGTTTTCTACAGGAGCACTTATAGGAAATCTACAGGAGGGACAGCAGGCTTCTATAGGAGGGGCAGTGAGTCATTTTGAAGGGAGGAAACATGATTTTTGGCACAAATTTTAGTCTTAAGAGGTAGGATTCATGAATGCCCTTTGTTGAATATCAAAATGTGAAAGATTTGGTCTCAAATTGATGATAAAATGAGTCTTTAAGAGGGTAGATATATATATATATATATATATATATATATATATATATATATATATATATATATATATATATATATATATATATATATAAATCTTTAAAAAAAAAAACACAGTCCCCTCTATTTTTCTATTTCACTCAAAATTCTTTGTCTCCACCTCCATATCTGGTTTTTCAAAAGAAGTACAGGCAGTATGACAGGGGGGTTTATGAGAAAAGAGCCCACTAACTCCACTAGACTCCATGCACATCCTCAAGTGGTGGAAATATTTACAAGGGAAAACTGGATGAATTTCTTTGAGAAGTTTAGAGGGTTTGATGATGAAATTGCCCATGAATTTTCTCTCTCTCTAGTCCCTCACACAAGAACTCATGCTACTGTAACCATTAGAGGCCTTTCCATTGAAATAACCCCTGAATTCATCAGTAGGGTCACTACCCTTCCTCTTGGGTTGCTTGGAGTAAAGATGAGAAAATAATTGGCCAGGCTGCCAAGAGGAAGTTTTTCCAAGATAATGAAACCCCTGTTGAAGACAAAAATGGAATTAGGAGGGCTAGTGTAACATATCCCTCGAATGAGGTTAGCTACCAAGTGATCAAATACATTTCTTATGAGGGGAGGCACAACATTGTTTATGGATATCATTTCAGAATCCTCCGGGAATTGAGATATGGCATGGATACCCCAGCACATCAAAAGCTCAGTATCCCTTACTTTCTCCTTTAGTCGCTCATTGACTCTAGCACCAAGGTACAAGAGGGAAATTCACAGCAGCTACCTCACCATGGCCTAATCAAGATCCTAGTAGAAGAAGCCCTCCATAACCTTACAATCCTTATAGCATGGGAATTTTTCATAATTTTGACAACTGAGGGTAACATCAAGGCGTTAACCTATGATGTCAGTCCTGTTGTCAATGAGGAGGGAGAATAGAAAGGAGGAGAAGATGAAGCCAGTGGTGACATAGCAGAGCAAGAGAGGAAGGAGGAAAGAAAAGAAATAGAAGGGAGAGTTGAAGAGATAGAACAGGTGGTAGAAAAAGAGACAGATCAGGAGGAGGAAAAAGAGACAAAAGAGGGAGAAAATGAGGCAGAGAGGGAAGAGCAAAGAGAAGAGTCCCCTGAAACTTTGGAAAGAGAAGTAGCAACTTCCCTCACTGCCCTCAGTACACTAGTCAAGCAGAAGTAGAAGAGGAAAAGAAAAACCTCCATGTATTTCAGGGCAAGGAAGAGTACCAGAATTAAAACAGGAAAACCTCAGCCCTCATCAAAGACTCCCATTAACATTGAAGATTCACCATCTACCAAGGTGAAAGAATCTCCTTCCAAGACACCCATAACCTATGAAAGGAGGACTACAAGATCTTCTACATGGAAGGGAAAGGAAATTCTACAAGACCCCAAACCAGACCTACAGGAGGCTAAAATAGTCCTACAGGAGACACTGTCCAAACTACAGGAGACACAAAAACTTGAGGAAAAGATAGGAGGACAGCCAGAGGTGAAAGAGGAAGCACAAGAGCTACAAGAACCTGACCCCCAGCCTAATCTTGACTCCTATTACAGACTACTTGAGGGAGGCAAGATAATCCCACAAAAATTTGCAATTCCACTGTTTTTCGAATTGGAAAAAGAGAGAGTGAGAACGCATAGGTGGATGTAGATAGCCAAGTCCAAAGGAGTTGAGGATATTGGACACATGGAAGACAAACTCAAGGAAATGGGCAGGAAATTGAGTGCTCTCAAAGACAAAGAAGCCATTAAAAGAAGCCACCTTGAGAATGAGAATGAATTACTAAGGAGGCAGTTGTAAGAGAAAGAGACACATTTTGCATACATGGCCAGCTTATCCATAGAAGAATTACAATGCAGAACACTATCGAAATCTTATGGCATCTATCTGAAGGATCAATGGCTTCAATTCCAAATAAAAACTTTGGCACAAAGAGGCATAATGCCTTTCCAAGACTACAGGTAGTTCATGGATTTGTGTGACCAAAGCACCTCTGAGGACAAAGCAAATATGGCAGAGTTATATCTACACAACATGGCCCTCACAGTCCTGAATGTGTGGGACTCCAATGCCAAGCTAGGGGATCTGCAATTAATGGCCATGGCGTCATGGATGAACCATGAAGAATTGAGGGTAGCAGAAATGAAAATATTGTTAATAAAAGAGCATAATGAACCATTGATGATAAGAGCTGAGCCATTAGATCCTATGGCACTCATCAGCACACACAACTTGCTTGTCAATGACCCTCAGATTGCCCCTAAATATCTAGCCAATCAGGAACAAGCCATTGCACACTTTGAAGATATGCTTAGGCTACTTGGGGATGATTGTGTGCATGCATGCATGAGAAGATGGAACACCCTACCCCACATCTTGCAGATCATAGAATACCATTCCCCCATGAGGCTGAAGGAGGCATTGAAAAGAGTGCCAATGTACAAGCACTCCATGCAAAGGCTGAAGGTCAACTGGATTAGCCTCAAACTGAGTCCTCCACTCATATTAGGCATGCTGGAAGGTAGAAGAGAAGAAGAAGAGAAGGAGCAGTGGAAGGACATAGACAGAAAGGCAGGATTTTATGGAGAACATGAGCAGACCACATCAGAAGCCTGGAATGCTAGGGAGGCCACGAGGGCCATGAAATACCAAGAGATTGACTAGGTTGCTCGGAGGATGAGAAATACCTTCAGTAGGGGGGTGATGATGAGCCTAATAAATGGGTAATTATATGGGCTCATTTTACCTCCTAACCTATTCAAATCAACCATTCTCTTAGCTTATTGTATTATTTTCTAATTATATTTATGCTTCCAGGGTGAGTTGAGTTAGTTATTACACCATGTGGTCTAACATGTATCTAATGCAGATTATTGATGGATTTCGAGGTCAAATTCAAGGATATAATGGTCAAACTGCAACAATAACTCGAAGTAGATAGAGGAGAGGACTTATAGGAGGTAATCCCCCTCATTTATTGCTCCTCAGTTCGAATTCCCCTTCATTCAGCTCGGAGTACAAGCAGCCAAATCATGCACTAGAAGGCAGCCGAGCAAGTGGAAGATGATTGACAGTTATCTCGAGTTTTGGGAGCCAAGCCTCCCTGATTTTAAGGAAGTTGTTGGTAGCTTCAGATGTATAAGTAGAGAGGCCTAGGGCCTCACTAGGGTCGACTTTTTTTTTTCTTGTGTAAACTCTGCTCAAATTTCGAGCTTAGTATTTTATGACAGTTTTATGTAATCTTGCTATTTTTTGATAATGAAGATGGAATCCTTTTTGAGCTAGCACTGAGTTACCTAAAAGGGTTGAATCTCTTGGGTTAGGGCCCATTCTAAGCATCCAAGCTTCTCTTTACTTGTATTTGTATGCTTTACTTCATTTTGTAGATTAGTTTGCTATTAGATGTATTTCTCTTATGGTTAAGAATAGGTTGCTTTTGATGATTTAGTAGCTTGCTTCCATTTGTGCTTTCTGTAGCAGGTTAAGCAGTGATCAGAGAAGATTAAAAAGGCTAGAAATAGTGCCTTGGCCTCTCTTCCTCCCTCTGGGACCATGATTTGAGGCAAAGACTCTCTTGCTGCCCCAAAAACATAGATTTTCCTCATTCCTAAGACTTCTAGTGTTTGCAGCTCTCTAGTAGGTTGATAGTCCAGTTTTGCTTTGCTTTAGATCTTCTTTATCATGTTCACTTCCTGATTTACAATAGTCCTTTTGCATGCTTTCCTTTCTTACAGCATTTCCTAACATTTCCTTATACACATCATAGTTTAGGCCATTTTAATGCAAAACCCTGTTTTTCCTAGGATACACTCATTTCATTGGTTGCTTGATTTTCTTGGTTGACTGTCAGTTTCTATGCAACAGATATCTTCCAGAAGTAGGCCAGCTTACTAGCAATCACACCCTCCATCTGATCCATGCCCTATAGGTCTCCCAAACCTCACCTCAATTTTTCCCTAGTTTCCTTCATTTTTCATAGAACTTCTTCCTCTCTCCTTGAGCAAACCCAATCATCTTTCTCTCTCCTGGTGATTCATGGTAGACATTAGGTGCCCTAACACCTCATTCCAACATTTATCCACATTTTCCACCCACTCTCAGACCCTCAAAACAGTGAAAATTTCTCTCGGCCTCCTCTTGTAGGCCTCCTGTAGTTTCCCTCTTTTCCTCCTGTAGTTTTCTTGTGTCCTCTTGTAGTTTTTCCTGTAGGCTTTCTTTTGAAGGCCGAGTATGGGAAAAACCTCTAGAAGGCCACCTAAGAGCTCCTAGGACCCATCCACACCATCCTACATCCTCCCAAGCTCCAAAACCGTCCTCTAACGCCACCTGTTTGCTGCCACACTCACACACAATAAATTAGATGCATGTTAAATTCACATAAAAACACATAAAAATCCAAAAATATGTTTTTTGTTTATTTAATTCCAGAAATAGCATGGTTATATGTTGTTTACTTCCTTGAGTAGGTAATGGTATTTCTTTCATGGTTTTCATAGTGTCTTTGGCAAATGTAGAATTAGCTTGTTAATTAGGGTTTGCTAGGTTTTGCTTTACATTCCAGTCTTACTCCTTTCTGCAGTTAGAGTAGCATTTGTAGAGTAATCTTTCTTTCCTTTCATCACACATAGAGCTTCTTCTAAAATCTATAGAAGTTGGCTTGAGCTCCTGGTGATCTCGCGTCAGCTGACCAAGTGACAACATGCAGTGAGAACTAGTACTTGTGCATATAGCACCGACGCTTCCAAGTTTGTTACGAACTACCGAGTTTATAAAAGTAAAATTGGTAGCCCAGGAATTGCAACATTCTTGCTACAATACTAGCGCTCACCACTTCCTTTACATTGAACGCTCCTTTAGTCGAATATCCCCATCTTAGGATGTCCTATCCATCTTGATTAGCTATTTTCTTGGACTATAATTATTTGTTTACCACCTACCATTGATTAGTTAATGGAGGTTTTTCCCAATAATTTTGATCTTTCCATTGCCTCTAATTTAGATCATTATGTGTGGGTTTCCGGTACTGTTCTACTATGGTACAATTTTGGTTGTTTGTGTAAGGAAATATTTCACTCAGGTCCTATCGACTAAACAACCTCTCACGTTGCTACTAAGCGTCTTGCCAAAAAAAAGCACTTTTACCATCCCGAATTTCCCAAAATGTATGTTGTATGAAAAGATCTATATTGTTGGACGCTAAGTTCCAAGATGAGGATCCCTTGGGTATATTCACGTCTCTTAGTTTAGCCACTATATAGGCTAACATATATATTTTCTTGTCCATATATTCTTCCAAAGATAAGGACATCCCTTTACCCATCTCCACCATAATTTCGCCCCAAGCACCTTGTTTAGAACCTTTATATCTCTAAGGCCGATAATCCTTGCTAATTTGGGTTTAATAACACTAGTCCAAGAAACCAGAGCCCATTTTTTAGCTTGTTGGTCTCCTCTCCAAAGAAAATTTTTAAAGAGCTTTGTGATAGCCTGACAGGAAGCCTTAGGAGAAGCTAAAATTTAAAGTTGATAAACTGGGATTAATCATAAAACAAATTTCAAAAGAACATATATATCTGTAATGCTCAGGGATATGAACTCCCACCCATTGCGATTTGTTTGAATATTTTGAAGAATCTCTCTCCTATAGGTCATCCTTAGGGAATTGACAACCAAAGGTATGCCCAAGTATTTGACAGGAAGAAGCACAACTCCAAAGCCCAGGGTTATCGCTAGAAAGGTCTTGATGGATTTCATTGAAAAAAAATATATTGGATTTGTCATTATTTATCAAATTTTTAGAAACCTACATAAAATCCTCCAAAATTTTCCTTAACTTTCTAACTTCCATCAAGGATACACCACAAAAAAGCATTATGTCATCCACAAATTGTTGATGAGTAATATGAAAAACGAGACATATACCTTTGATTTGAGAAGCTTGGGAGGCCCAACAGATGTATCTTCCCAATCCTTTCGCTGACAAGATAAATAGGAAAGGAGAGAGGGGATCACTTTGGTGTAAACCTCTTGAGGGATTGAAGAATCTCGAAGGGGAACCATCGATTAGGATTGAGAAAGCAAGAGTAGAAATAAGGGAAGAAACCCATTGGATCCATCTTGAGTCGAACTTGAAGGCTCTAAGGATACTCAAAAGGTATGGCCAGCTAAGATGGTCATAGATCTTAAAGAGGTCAAGTTTTATCATCATTCCTAGAACTTTAATCTATTTTAGAGAGTGGACTGCTACCTAAGAGGTAATAATTCCATCCAAGATTTGGTAGCCTTCCACGAAATCAGTTTATTCTCAAGAAATGAGCTTGGGAAAGAGGGTTTAAGCCTTTTGACAATGATAGTGGATATGATTTTATATATAACATTACAAAGAGAAATGGGTCTAAACCCAAAATGATCCTCAGAATGAGAAAAATTTGGGATTAAATAAATAAAAGTAGAGCTCAGTCCAAGGCTTACATTTTGAGACCACTTAGATTCTTCCACCACATTTAATACATCCTATCTAATAAATTTCCAAGAAGCTTGAAAAAAATTGGTAGTAAAACCATCCGGCCCCAAAGTTTTGTTTTTGGCCATTCCTTTAACAACTTCTTCGACCTCCTCGATGGTGACTTCCCTTATTAGGGAAAGTTTTTTATCTTGATTGACCAATTGCAGGATGCTCCTTGTTATTTGTTGGATGGATTCCAATATGTTTGGTACCAGCTACGAAAGAAGGTGTTTGAAGTGATCTATTAAGAGATCCTCCATTTCCTCGTGCTAGGTAAGGTGATTCCCTATTGTTCCATTTAAGGATAAGATCCTATTATGTTGTCGACGTTGAATCATATACTTGTGAAAAAAACTTGTGCTCTTCACTCCTTCCCGAAGCCATTGGACTCGGGATTTCTATTTCCATATGATTTCTTCCTGTTTCCTTATTTCCTCTATTTGTTTAAGGGCATGTCCCTATTCGATTTCCAATTCCTCTGATCGGCCTTCCAGGATCATCCTTTTCTATATTCATTACATTTTATCTTTCAACCAATGTTTCTCAGCTAGGATTTTCCTAAACTCATATTTATTCCATCTTTTAGTTTTCTATTTAAGATCTTTTAGTTTGAGTTGAAAAGTATACATGAAATTTCTACCTTGCATTGTGCTAGCCTTCCACTAGGCTTCAATCTTACCTACAAAAGCCTGGTCCCTGAGCCAAAATGATTCAAATCTAAAAGGGTGGTTTGGGGGGACTAGATTAAGATCTATTTCTAGTCTTATTGTCCAATGATCTAAGCCTGGGAAAGGCAAGATGGAGGCCTCAAAGAAAATGTCTCGACTTACCAGGTCCTGAAAAATGAGAAACCTGTCTAGCAAGATGCCACCTGATGTACTCCTCCCTGAATATTGCTCCAATTATATATTCCATTAATTGGTTGTGTATCCACTAGCCTCAAGTCATGAATCATATCTATGAATGAGTCCATCTCAGGGTCTAGTCTATAGATTGCACCCTTTTTTTCCTCCATTGACGAAATAAGATTGAAATCGCCATCGAGAATCCATAGATTCTCTAAAAATATCCTTCGAGGCTTCCCTATATTTTGGAGGAAAGTCATTTTTTTCTCCTAGAATGTGGGGACCATAAAGAATTGTAATTAAGGATTCCAAAGAATTTCCAACCATCCCCCACTTCCGTGAGCATCTAATGTCATGACCTCGTAATGTGGCTTGAGACCTTTGATGATGTTCTTCAGTTGATTTTGTGCTACCTTAGTTTCTTGAATTATCATAATTATCATTCTATCTTGTTTGATCATTTCCTTAAGATGCCTTTTCTTGCATCGCCTATTGAGGCCTCTCAAATTCCAGGAGGCGAATATCATTGGGAAGACTTACGGATTTTGTGGAAGACCATTGAGAGCGATTCCACCCTTCCTAAGTTCACTAGTAAATCTCCCACCATTTGGATTGATTCTTGAAAATTATTTCTTCCTCTTTTCTTTCCCCCTCTACCCAATATAATCTAGTTGGGTTCGGTAGGAGCTTGAGATCCCAGACTTCCCTGATTATCTCCAGCTTCTTGACCTTGCTTTTCCTGATACTTCTGAAATGTGTCTCAGTACAACCTTTTTTGGTATTCCAGTATGAAGCATTCATCCATATTTTTCATTCCTTCAACAATTGTTTGAGAACTATTTCTTAAGTGCTTAAGTCATCCCTTGCTTCGTCGATTTACATGATCTCTTGGGTTTTTCCCTGATCATCTTCCTCCCTATCTGTGAGCTCTCCCTAAGATTTTCACTTTGGTTTATTGTTTCCTTTAGGTATGACCCTCTCACCTTCATTGAATGCCAATTGACATGGTTCTTTTGGCTGTTCGTTTGCCTCTGCCAAAACCTCATACTTATTATTGCCACCCTGATTTTTGTTTTGCATTTTTTGATTATCGATTTGGTATTCTTTTTAGATCTTCATTTTATTGGTAACAACTTGAAACCCTTTATTCTCATCCCAAGTCTTAGGCTTTTCCTAATGGACTTCTTGTGCCATTGAACCCATTCCATTTTGAGGGCATTGTTGAAACATATGTCCATATTCATGGAATTTCCAGCATCGGAAAGGTATATGCTCATAATCTAGTGGTTGTTCCCATACTTCATCCTGATATTCCAGCTCAATATATTTCGACAAAGGTTCAATCATATTCATATAGATGCATATCCTTGCAGACGAGGTATAGTGCCCTCTTCATGTGGAATCAACCACTTTGACAAATCTTCTTATATAATTTCTGATTCCCGCAAGGATCTCCAGATCCCAGAAGTTGAATGGGAGGGCAAACAACCAGACCCATATTGGTGCTACTATTAACATTTCCTAATCGGGGTTGTACCATTCCTCCTAGAAGAGCATGAATAATCCCACATTGTATAATAAATATGACTCGTTTTCGAAAACCCTCTCCTTATCCTCGAGATTGGTGAAGATGACAGTAAAAATACTTTGGCTCCCATCTTCAAACCTATGTGAACTTCCAATTTCCGTTTTAATTTGATCCATTTGGTAAGATCCTTCTCTGATGGCCAAATCCTTATAAATTTGCATATTAATGCATGGTCTTTTATATATTTATGGTATTCCTCTAATTTATTGTTTTCAATCACAAGCTCAGTTTCTTGACTTCTCTTGGCAGGCATTGGCCTTTGATATCTACCTTCCATTATGCCCCCATCATAGGATTTCCATTGTTGTCGCCTTCCTGATTTTTACCACTGTATGAGATACACTTGGCACTAGTTTCTCCTGCCACTACTCTACTCTAGGACGAGGTCTCCTCTCCGTCCCCACAAACCCCCCTACAAACCCACTCATCGATCTACTAGTGGCTGATGATTGGGGGAGGATCTCACGTCAAGAATATTAGGTTTGTATCATATTTTCATAATTTTTCATAAATTATTCAGAGATGTTGGGACAACACCCTAACATATCTCATCCGCTTCTTTATCATATCCTATTATTCATGCATTTTTTATTCATTAAATAAATAACCATTTTCTATTTATAGTTTTTTCCTTTTTACTTTTAGTCTTATTTATATATTTATTATGTATTTTTTTCTTTTAGTCTTATTTATATATTTATTATGTATTTTTTTCATTAGGAATTTTCTTAATTCTTAGTTTTTAAATAGCTTTGTCCTTCATTGGTTCTTATAATTATTTGGTATAGTTTTTCTTATATATATATATGAATTTATATTTATTTATCTATTCTTTCATTTATTAATATATATCATTATGATGTAGATTTCGACGACACTCCAGAGAGCTCTGGCGATTTTGAACCTGCTTCCCGCGCTCGCCTGATCCTGCTCCCCAGGCCTTGCCTGGCAGGGCTACTGCCTCCCTCGATCCCCTCCTCTGCTTTGGATTGTTCTGCTGGTCCCTGCTCAGTCCCTCGTTGGGGCCCAACCTCTGCCTCTCGTCCCGCGCTGGTCTCCTTATCCTTTCTCCCGCTGGCCATTCACCTCTTGAATGGTCGGGCTCGCTCCCCCCCCTCCAGACTCTGAGAACAATGAGAAGCTGTTCGCCTCCCTTCTTCCTGAATTGGCTAATCCCAGACCCCGTCCCACAGTGACCAAGTTCATCAAAAAACTCGATGAAATACCTGAGGTTAATCTCCCTCCATCCCTACCAAGGAAGTTAGCAATAATACTCGCGCAAAGAGGGCTAGTAGGCCAGTTCACTGGTCTCTGGCCCTCTCCGAGATCAGTTCAAAAATGGGTAGAGCACAACTGGAGCGCGATGTTACAAGGGAAAATAGCCATCAGATTCTGTGGAAGAGGCTATTTCACTTTCCTTTTCGAAACAAAAGAAGACAAGAATCTCATCTTCAGAAATGGACCCTACTTCATGGATTCAAGAGGTCTCTACTTGAACAGATGGTCTCCGGACTTTGATCCGGAAATGGACATCCCAAATGCAGTACCAGTTTGGGTCCGGCTTCCTCATCTGCCACTACATTGTTGGGGAGACGAATCAGTAAAGGCAATAGGGAACGCAGTAGGCAAATACATCGACAGATCTGAGCCAAGGGAGAACATGCATGCGTGCGTCAGGATTTGCGTGGAAGTAGACCTAGGGAAAGGTCTGTCGGAAGCTATCAAGATCAAGGTAGATCAATGGATGCACATCCAGCAGCTGGACTACGAGCAGCTACCCTTCAAATGCAAGGTATGCCATGAATATGGTCATTTCGCAAATAGATGTAGTAAGTAAAAAACAAATGAACCTACTGAAAACGAGGAAAACCCTGAGGGCACCTGGGAACCAGTAAAAAGGAAAAAACCCTCCTCCTCCCAAGGACCTAGCTCTAAACCCCCCCCCTGGAATCCCCCCCTTCCCCTCCCCCTCCCCCTCCCAGCTCAGCTTTCCCTTCATCCTCTAACCCCTTTGAATCTCTATCCGTCGAAGAACCTTCTTCCCCTCCCTCCTCCCCCCGTGCAGCACCCTCTCCCTCCCTCGTGATCCCCCTGCCTTCCCCCCCCTCCAACCATAGAGAGAATCCTCACTAGAAACAAGTCGAAAGAAGCTAGCCAATCCTCAGACCCCCCGAGAAAAGCAGGTCGAAAGTCAAACAAAGAGCTCAGAGATGAAACAGCAGCAAAAGAGATGGCTACGGGAGCGCAGCAACCAATGGATTCATATCTAGGCAAACTAAAAGAAAGCGGAGAAAAAGCAAAGGAGAGGAGTGGACCTCACCCAAAAATTGGTAAATAATGAACTTGGTCTCTTGGAATTGTAGGGGGATGGGCTCTTCCTTAAAAATAAAAGCAATCAGGGACTTATTAAAACAAGAGCAGCCGGATCTTCTCCTCATCCAGGAGACCAAAATCTCTGAACAAGACTTTCAAAATCAAATCAAATGCTTCAAAAACTTCACAGGAGTATCAACAGGCTCAGAAGGTGCTTCAGGAGGAATAGGAACAATCTGGAACAAGAATAAATGGGATCACATCAATTTTCAATTTTGCAACTGGTGGGTAAGAACAGATCTAAAAAACAAAGGATCTCAGAAAATTTACTCTATATACAACATATATGCTCCAAATCATTACAGGGATAAAGGCCGCTGCTGGGACACTATATCCTCAGATCTCCAGGCCGTGCAAAACAGGAACATAATTCTAGGAGGAGACTTGAATGTAATAAGAAACGTGGAAGAAACGTTAGGAGGAAATTATCACACAGACCCTTCAAGAGACATGCTGGAATCTATAGTACAGACCCACAATCTGATAGACATTCCCCTCTCCAACGGGAAATACACATGGAGTAACAAAAGAACTGGCTCCTACAATATAAAAGAGAGACTAGACAGATTTCTTCTTCAGGAAAGAATCACAGCAAGCTTTCAGTCGATTAAGAGCAAAATAATTCATGCATCGGCCTCCGATCATAAACCTGTGGTATTAAATCTGGACAAAGGCAGAAACTTGGGGCCTCTCCCTTTTAAATACAACAAAACATGGGATCTCAAAGAAGAATTTCGCACTCTCATCCAAAATCAGTGGGCCAAGGAAGTTTACGGATCGCCCTACTACATATGGGAAACAAAACTAAAATCTCTAAGAGCAGTCATCAAACAGTGGGCAAAGGAAGAAGCAATTATGGAAAAAAAAAAAAAACCGATCTGCTCACGAAGATGGAGCAGTGGAATCAGGAAAAAGAGAACATTCAATATTCAAGTGAGGATTTAAATTATGAAAAAGAAATGTACAGGGAACTCTTTAGACAAAATAGAGCAGAGGAAGAGGACCAAAGGCAGAAATCTTGGTGCCTTTGGCTGAAAGCCGGAGACAAAAATACATCCTTTTTCCATAATAACATAAAGCTCAGGCGAGCTGGAAACCAGATAGACAAAATAGAGGCAGAGGGGAAAGAGATCAATGATCAAGAAGAAATTAAAGAAGCAGCTTATAACCATTTTAAATCTCTACTATCAGCCGCTCCTCAGCAAACAGACAGCTCTGACTTTCTTAGTGCAGTTGAGAGCAAAATATCAGATTCTCAAAACAAAGAGTTGGACCAGGACATCTCAGAAGAGGAAATCCAATCAGCAACCTTCAGTATGCAGCAAGATAAGGCCCCGGGTCCGGACGGGTTCACGGTCGCCTTCTACCGAAATCATTGGGAAACAATCAAAAAAGACTGTGCGGATGGTAAAGAATGTATTCAAAAATCACAAGATGAGTGAAAATACCAAGTCCTCTCACATAGCTCTCATTCCTAAGGAAGCGAACCCTCTCTCTTTTGACAGGTTCCGCCCCATATCCCTATGTAATGTTTCTTACAAGATTGTCACCAAAATTCTAGCCAACAGGCTCAAAAAACTTCTTCCTCAGTTAATCTCTGAGAACCAAGGAGGATTTGTCCCGAACAGGCAAATCACTGACAACGTCATTCTGATCCAAGAAGCGATCCACAGCAGCTTCAACAGAAGAGAAAGAGGAATGATAATCAAACTCAACATGGCAAATGCTTTTGATAGAGTCGACCATCCCTTTTTAATAGCAGTCCTCAAAAAATTTGGGATTTCAAAAAACTTCATAAGCATTATCAATGGGTGCATCTCCAACCCTTGGACCGCTCCCCTGATTAATGGTCGCCCCAGCAACTATTTTAGAAGCTCTAGGGGATTGAGACAAGGCTGTCCTCTCTCTCCCTTCTTATACATCATAATTGCAGAGACTTTGAGCATTCACTTAGAAAACCTCCGCAAGCAAAAAGAGATCACTGGAATTCGCATAGAAAGAGGGACCAAAGAGATCAATCATTCGCTCTTTGCGGATGACACCCTCCTCATTGGGGGAGCTTCAAGCTTAATGGCAAAAAGATTCAAGAAAGTGTTGGATGCATTTCTAACAGCCTCAGGAGGGAAGTTGAACAATAGAAAATGCAAGATCTACACTTGGAATGTCCCTCTCCAAATTAGGCAAAGAATATCCTTGATTCTGGACATACCAGTGCAAAGGAACTGGAGTTTCTTCTCCTATCTAGGTCTGCCATTGGCCAAAGAAATAGTCAAGGCTAAGATTTGGGTCAAACACATAGAAAAGATGAGAGGCCTCCTGCAGAGTTGGGGAGTGTCTTGGCTAAACTTGGCAGGAAGATCGATTCTCATTAAGGCCATCCTCTCTGCTCTCCCAATTTATCAATATGCGGTCACTATGGCTCCGACCAGCATACACAATCACATGGAGCTTATCTTGCGAAGCTTCCTCTGGCAGGGAGGGAAACAGGAGACCAAGAAATTTAGTCTTGTCAAATGGGATCAGGTAAACCTTCCATATGAAAAGGGAGGTCTATCCATCAAAATTCCGAGCCTCTCCAATCGTGCTTTGGGCTTTAAGTTGATTTGGAGAATCCTTACCGGCAAAGGATCGTGGTGGGTCGAGGTCATAAAAAGGAAATATCTCAGAGGCCCGAACTCTGATCTTCTTTCTGAATCAATAGCTGAAAGACCCTGCACCCCTGTGTGGAAACTCATTAAAAACGTGCTTCCTCAATTCAGAGAAAACACCTCTAAAACCCCTGGAAACGGTAAGGATATTAACATCTGGTCAGACAGAATCATGGGCTCTAAGTCGAGAAATCTTCTCCAAGCTTTTCGACCTCTGCAGATCTGGATGGATGAAAGAAATATAACCACCTTGTTTGATATATCAATCTAGAATAATAACAATTGGCAAGACTGGAAGGACCTTCAAATCCCCAACGAACTCAGAGATCTCTGATCTAATCTCAAGTCCTCTCTCTCTGGTTCTGCGCCCATTAAGATAGGGGCTGAAGACAGGTATATCTGGGATCCCAGTGGAGGAAAATTCACGATAAAAGAGGGGTACAAAGCATTACAGGCCACTACCCAAACAGCAAACTGGAACCTTTCCACAACTGTCTGGAAGTTAGAGTATCTCCCAAAGATCAAACACTTCAATTGGACTCTTCTTAACGGTAAGACCCTCACTGCTGAAAATCTAAGGAAAAGAGGAATTCTGGGCCCATCAATATGCTGCTTCTGTCGCGCTGAGGAGGAAAGCATTCAACATATTTTCTTACTCTGTCCCTTCGCTCAAAGCTGCTGGAAGCAGGCTATCAGTCCCATGGAAATTGGTGAAACTTTTGATCAACTCTCCTCTCTTCAGAAAAATTGGGGGAAATGTTATCCCTTCTCCAAGAAAGGCAAACAAAATATCAGCAGATTGTGGAAATGCATTCCAGCCACCCTATGTTGGCAAATTTGGCTAGCCAGGAATAATTACGCTTTCAACAATAAAAAGCCCAATACAGCCAGCATCCTGGCTAAAATGACAGCCATCATCTCTGAAACAATAAGCACAAATCTCATCGCCCTCCCAGATCAGTTAAGCTGGCATCAAGAAGAGATGGACTGGTACAATAAATTTAGCCTCAGTTATACCAACAATTACCATTCACAAACAAAAGCTCACAAGAAAAGGACTCATTGGAAACTCAGAGGAACTAAGGAAGAAGTCAATCAGTGGATCTTAGAACAGAAGCGCCCTACTCTGCATTTCGATGGCGCTTCTAAGAACAACCCAGGGAAAGCTGGAGCAGGGGGTATCATAAAAGACCATCATGGCAAAACTATCGTAAATTATGAATGGGGACTGGGAAAAGTTTCTAACAACGTGGCTGAAGCTTATAGCCTCCTTCTAGGTACCACCATTCTGAATAGGCTGGGAATCAGAAACCCAATCATCTTGGGGGACTCGGCCATCATTATAGCAGCCTTGGTCTCGGGAGCAGACTTTAATAAAGAAGCTCTTAGCAATATAAAGCTCAGGATACAGGATAATCTCATAAATATGGGAGATACGATGTTCAAGCATGTTTTAAGAGATAACAACACCGAAGCGGACTTTTACGCCTCTAAGGCCACCAGTAGACAGAGTGGAAAAATCAGAGAAAATGAGCAAATCTACGTCAAAGCAATCCCATAGCCGACTAAGCGGTCCGCCAAATTCTTTGAACAGCAGCATCAGTACACTTCTGAAATCAAGTCATTTCAGTCATCATTCTTATCCTGATTCTCTCTGCCTCAATCTTGACAAGCTGACCTCAATTCGCCCCCTCGAGAATTGCGTTTCACCTTTCTCCCCTTCTACATTCTGGCTCGCTTCAGGGATCCGATCACACCAAGTTTCACGTGATTCTCCCTCTCGGATTTCAGGTTTGTGTCCCTTCACAATCCTTTTAGACTGCATCACTGATTCTCCTTTCGATTTAGAGCCTGCCCAAATCCATGGACATATCCCATATCACCTGCTTGCTCAGCCTCCCTTGGTGTTTTATATACCCCTCTCCCCCCTCGCTTATCCCAGATCTCCTCCCCTCTCTCAGAAGCAAAGCAGAGGAGCAGTGTCGGGCTTTCTGCTCCCGGAAGTCCACAGCAAAATTGGTAGACAGCAGCCCTGTTCCCCTAAGTCTCAAATCTTTTCCCTCCTTGCCCATCACAGATCTTCTCCTCCTCTTCAGCAGCAAAGGAAAGGAACAGTCCTTGGCATCCAGCCTCAGGAGTTTGGCAGCAACAAGGATCGGTTCCAACACATTCCTCCAGCGAGATCGCCATTTACAATCTTCAGAGGTATATTCAGCTTCTCTCAGTTTCAGTTGTATTATCATAACCAATCCTCCTTTAATTTGGTTCTCTTCAGAGACTGGCCGATCTCTCCTAGCGCTGACACACGCCTTCAATCCCTCTGCTCTCCCATTTCTCGTTCTCCTCTCTCTCTCAGAGCCCCTTCTCTTCGTTCTTTCTCTTTTAACATCACCTCTGAGATGGCCTCAAATCCGGAAAATGATGAACATGCCGAGAATCCTTTGGACAGAGTTATCACGAACAGATCTTGTACGCTCTGTAAGGCTCATTGTTTTATGATTGCTCGGTTTGTGAAACATTTCAACAAGCTCAAAGAAGATTTTCAGGCAGACAGTAGGTCTAAGAGAAAGAAGCTTGAAAAACAGTAAGTGGAAATTGAAGAATTAAAGGAAAAATGTAAACACATGGAGGAAGCAATCGCCCACATCAAAACGCTCACTCAAAGTATGCAAGCAGAGAACTCCACCAGAGCCAGCGCAAAGCATGAACTGCAATATGATGATTCGGTCAACCAGCATGAGTAATTTATCTAATGTCTTGTAAATTTTGTCTCTTAGCAAGTTTATATGTAAGGAAATATAGTCGTTTCCTTTTCAATCTGTATTTCAATTCAAGCAACAAGGAGCCAGGGTCTGCGAACCCATTTTGGAACTCTCCTTCTCCTCCTCCTCTTCTCTTCCCAGATGTAATAGGACTTGGTCCCAGCAGTTTTTATAATATATGAGTAACCGAACTTGTTAAAATATATATATATATATATCATTATATATTAAAATCTTTAGTATTCCTTTTTGTTCTTCTTAATTTATTCTATAGTTTTCTATTCTTGGTTTTATATATATATATATATATATATATATATATATATATAACCTAATATATATATATTAAACCTGATTTTCACAGGAATGGCACCATGCCTAGCCGATTTTTTATTAGTTAGGCGTGTTTTTAGTTTTGGTTTGATTCTTCGATGGCTCCATGGCGTTCCTTACAACCAATAGTGAACGAAACATGGGACATATATTCTGAACAAGAAAAATTTACGGGTTTTCCGTGTATTCAGACATTCTCGGTACTTGGGCAGAGGAATAGATATGAGGTTTTTGTTATTTGATATAGTCGTAGTCGCAATCGCAGAGTGCGAAAGTGCATCTCTAGGGTGTTATGTAGTCATAGGCATTCCTACAACAGATGTTATGTAGTCATAGGCATTCCTACAACGGATAGCAATATATAGCAATATCAAACAGAAGCAACGAGGAGTAGGGCGAAGACCAATTTCTACAGGCATGCAGTGAGGAATAGGTTGGACCTACATCTTTCTCGGAACAGGTTGGATGACAAATGCATTCAAACATGATAACTGGACAAGAAATTTTAGAACTTGTGGAGACAAATGATTTAGGACAAGTGAAAATTTCCTCATTCGCCAAAGCTGGGAAGTGGGTTTAGGTCAATGCCAAACAATATCGGGGCATTTTATAATGAAGACTAGCCCGTCTAAAATGGGAGCAGACATGGAAAAAATGGTCTGAAAGGGAAAGTACTCGAGCCCTTCACAATAAGCACTCAAACAAGTCCCCTCTACAAGCATGTGGCAACAATAATTCCAGAGGAAAATTCATTGATGATTATGCCTTCTATAGTCCCACATCCACACCTCTCACCTAGTCATTTGATCTTTATATGAAAGAATTGTTAAATGAAAAACAAAGGTTTGAGGTTTTAGAAGCTAAAGAGTAGGAAAGAGATCATAAAATTCATATTATAACAACTGAGAACAAGGCTTTAGAAGAAAGCAATAAAGTTTTGAAAGAACAAGTGGCATTGCTACAGGAATCTCTCCTGATAGGGAAGACACAATGGCAACACATGAAGGCGGATGTGAAAAAAATAAAGAAATATTTACTGGAAAGTACAGAGGTGGTGAATGTGAAATCATCCCAAGATAAAGGGAAAACGATTTCCCAAATAGACAATCATGAAGAGAAAGAAAGAAAAGAAAGGAAAGGAGATTCCACAAAAGTTTCCAAAACTTGGGCTTAAGTTATTAACAATTCTTCTCGTAAGGAAGGAGAAACAAACTGTAGAAATTTTGAATAATAAACACATATTCAACAGAGATTATCCTGATCATGCACTATTGCGGAATACATGCACAATACATAAGCTCCTCTACGTTGATCAACAATTTAGCAACATCAAAAACAATGAAACATCAATAGCATGCACACATTAACATAGTATGTAACCTGGGGAAATCTTACAATTGAAAACCCCACACTATCTATATATTAATGATTGAGAACATGTAACATTACATAGTAAAATACTCCTCTCAAGTATCCAGCACTATCTCCACCTGTTACACACAAACCAGCTCAGACCCGAACAAGTCACAGGTTCAAATCTTCTCCACTGCTTTGCCTGCCTCTATTGCATAAACCTGCTGAGAATCACTCACACTGGAAATCATGTGAGAATAGGCTATTCTACTGGGCAAATCAACGCAATACTCATTGGCATACTTAATCTATGCTTGTGCAAATCCTCATGCACAACTATAGTCACAACTGATAGCAATCTCAACCTCTAACACCTGTCCCTGTTGAACTGTACATGCACTGACATGCAACTAAGTTAACTAATGTATTCTTTAGTTGCTTTATGAGTTAATAATTAGTTTAACAACTCATCATTAGTCTATTTGCAGTTAGACTAATTACAACTAGTTTAACCAAGTCAAACTGAACACAACTCCATCAACTCCACAATCAACTCCACCAAACTCAACTGCTTGAGTTCTAACTGAAGTCCTGCATGCAACAACTCAACTGACCCACAAAGAAAGCATATTTCCTTTTTACAACTGCATGTGCCACATCCGTAGCTCAAACTGAAGTGCTCCAAGAGAATAAGATAAAGTTTATAGTCTAAATATTATTATGAGACAATAATATTTGACTTTTCTATTTTTGACTGCCAGTCTAAAAATAGACTTTGATCACTCCTGCTGTGATCCAAAAATAGAAGTCCATCTATTTTTCCCAACATGACCAATCATCCATAAACAACATTCTGCAGCTCATAGACCATGATCCATATGTCTAAAAATAGACATAGTCTAAAAATAGACTTTGCGCCATAATTTGCCTGCGGGCCCACTTAGTGAAGGCGACTCCTTTCCACTAAGCTCCATCATCTTGTTGCATTCTCAACACTCCCTCTCAACAAGATATGGATTATCAGCAACACCTATCCTGCCTTGGTGGTATTCGAATTTGTTCATGGTGAGCGCCTTTGTCAAGATATCAGCATCCTGATCCTCCGTTGGAATGTATGAAAGTAACATGATTCTCCGCTACACACAATCTCTGATATGATGGTACCTGATGTCGTCCGTTGAGCTCCCTGCCCAATCTACATCCTCCTGTCTGTACCAAGATCCATATCCTGATGTGCCTCTCAAATAACGCAATACATGCTTGCCTGCCTTCCAGAAGAGCTTGGTTGGCTTAACCATAGCTTGTGAAAGCTGGTTAACAGCATAGCATATATCGAGTCGTGTATTGACTAGATACATAAGCGACCCCACCAACTATTGTTAAATAGTGGCATCCACTTCTTCTGCCGAAGTGGCATCCTCCTTCCTCCAACCTCCAGGAAGAGGAGTATCAACAAGCTTGCAGCCATGCATGTTGACCTTCTCCAGTATCTCCCGAGCATACTTACCCTGAGAAACAAACAGTCCACCACTGCGCTGCCAAATTTCCAATCCCAGGAAATAATGAAGGAGGCCCAAGTCCTTCATCTCAAACTCCTTAGCAAGATCATCCTTGCATGAAAGTATCAATAGCTCATCACTCGTTAGAATCAAATCATCAACATAAAGTACAATGATAAGAAACTTACCCTCCACCACAATCTGGTATAGGTTAGGATCCGCCTCACTCTTGGAGAATCCAAGTCCGGTGAAATAGCTGTCTATCCGTGTGTACCAAGCACGTGGTGCTTGTTTCAACCCATACAGCGCTCTCTTGAGCCTGCACACATGCGACTCGTTGCTGAAGATCTCAAAACCTTCGGGCTGCTCAATGTACACCTCCTCCTCAATGACTCCGTTGAGGAACGCAGTCTTCATATCCATCTGATGAATGTGCCACCCCATCTGCGCTGAGAGAGCAAGAATCGTCCGTATGGAAGAATACCTTGCGATAGGTGCAAAGGTCTCCTCATAATAGATCCCCTCTATCTGTGAAAAGCCTCAGGCAACAAATCTTGCCTTTTACTTCTCCACACTCCCGTCAGCTGCCTGCTTAACTTTGTAGATCCATCTCAAACCCACCACTGATTTCCCTTCCAGTCTAGGAACAATCTCCCATGCACTGTTTCTGACAATCGAATCATACTCTTCCACCATGGCGTCTAGCCATGTAGGATCCTCCACAGCTTCCTCAAAAGAGGATGGCTCAGTCACAACACATTTGCTCATAAGAGCCATGTATCCAGTGTACCAATCAGGTGACTGTCTCTGCCTGCGTTGGGCTGTAGGTGGTCCTACAACTTTCTCTACATCTTGAGCTAGTCGCTCAGCTTCTGTCAAGCGCTTTCTCCCTCTAATGGTTGGCGCTGCATGAGTGGTCTCTTCCACTCCATGAACCTTGTCCTGTGGCTGATCCACGTCCTAAAGCTCATCCTTAGGAACTAATATCTCCTCATCTGCATGCAAGTGTAGCTCCCTCTCAAGCGAACACTTCATGGCTTTCTCCTCCTGAAATTTTATATCCCGTCGCACAACAGTCTTACCACTGTCTGGCAAATACACACGATAGTTGTGGGGCATATCAGTGTACCCCAAAAATATCCCAACCTCTGCAGTTGGCTCCAACTTCTTCCTGGCATCCTTCATCACATGCATGTAAATGTTAGCACCAAAAATCCTCAAATGAGAAATATCAGGCTTCTTACCAGAATAAGCCTCCTCGGGTGTACTCATGCCAAGTATCCTGTGAGGACAACAGTTCTGCACATAAACTGTTGTATTTCATGCTTCCACCCACAAGTGGAGAGGTAGGCCCTAATCATGCAACATCGCCCATGCAGCACCCACGATCGTTCTGTTCTTCCGCTCAGCAACCCCGTTTTGCGGTGGGTTATGGGGAGCTATGAGCTCTCTTCGAATCCCTTCTGCCTTGCAGAAATCCTTGAACTCGTCAGAGATGTATTCACCACCATTATTGCTCCTAAGAGCCTTCACCTTCTTCCCCGACTCCTTCTCGACCAGTGCTTTGAACTCACGGAAATTTGAGTATGTCTCACTCTTCTTTTGCATGAAGAAGATCCAACACTTTCTAGAGAAATCATCAACAAAAATCACATAATACCTGTGTTTTGCCGTCGAAGCTACTGAGAAAGGTCCACACACGTCTGTGTGAATTCTCTCAAGGATCATCGTGGCGTGACTATCCTTCTCGTGAAAGGTGGCTTTCACAAAATTTCCCAAAGTACACCCCTTGCACTAATCTGACTATGCAAGAGTGCCTTTAGGAAGCCTTGTAGTGATCTGCTGCAGTATCTTCAAGGCTCCATGGTGAAGGTGACCCAATCTCTTGTGCCACAGCTCGCCATCATCCCGGCTCACCAATCCTTCTGCCTTGCATGCCATTGTTGCGCATCCATCTACATGCAACTGATAAAGGTTCCTCACTCGAACCCCTATCGTCCGGGTTTCTCCAGTTGTCTTACTATGCAGGAAAGCCTTTCCCTCGCTGAAAACAACATCATATCCCTTGTCTTCTAACATCGCCACAAAGATAAGATTCTTCTTCAATCCTGGAACATGCATCACTTCCTTCAATACGAAGGGTTTACCAGACTCCCTCTCAAAGGAAATGGTATTGATACCGGTCGCACTGTATCTACCATCATCGCCCATCTCGATGTGCACTCCAAGATCTTTTTCCTCTAGATCAGAAAACAAATCTCGATCTCCTGTCATGTGAAAATACGCACCACTATCGAAGAACCACACCAATCCCATCACACTTGAAACCAAGCATGCGATCAATGAAAAATCAAGCTCAAACTGCGAGGCTAGAGCCTCCCCTGCTGCAGATCCAGCAGCTTGCTTGTTCTTCTTCTTCTGCGGACAATTAGTGGCATAGTGTCCGTGCTGGTGACAGTGAAAACACTTCACCTTGGACATGTCCTACTTCTTTCCTTTCGCACCAGACTGAGAAGCTTTCTTGCTCTTCCCCTTCTTTGCTTTGGCAGCCAAAGCGCATTTTTCTTCATCAGTTCCCTTTGATGAAGATCCGTCCCTGGTACTCTGTCTGATCTCCTCCTGCACAAGATCTGACCAAAGTCTCTCCCATCCTGGCAGTTTCTCCCAACCATTGACAGAGTCCTGATAGGAATGCCAACTCTTGGGAAGACTAAGGAGAGCCAAGCTCACCAAGTCCTCATCATCAACAGTAACCCCCACACTTCCCAGCTCATCTCGACACTGAGTGAACTTCGTGAGATACTTGGGCATACTATCACCCTTCTCACATTTGATGTTTCTGAGTTTATCTTTGAGCGCCAGCTTCCTCTGATTTCTCTTGCTTTGGAATAGATATGTCAAAGCTTTCCACATCAAGTATGGAGAAGCCTTACCATGAAGGCTGGACACAATGTGATCCTTCACGCCCTCCAACAAAATCCTTCGACACTTTGTTGTCTTCTTGTGCCAAGCCTCAGCTGCGGCAGCATTAATAGGCTTTGGGACCTCAGCCTCCATGAACTCCTTCAGCCCATTATCATCCAACACGGCCTCCATCCTGTCCTTCCATGCAATATAGTTCGAGCTGCCCTCAAGAGCATACTCCAATCACAATCCGTTGAAAGACATTGCAACATTGACACCAAGAAAACACTGCTGCAAATTCGAATTCCACCAGCTCCGAACTCAACCGCCTAGGATCTAAGATTCGTAAGAACAAAGTATTTCTCGTACAGAGATTGACTGTATGGGCTTTTACCAGATACCTCACCTTCCAAAGGAAGGATGAATCCAGAGGCTACCTGGCCCGATTACAGACTCTGCCTAAAGAAATAAGATGTAAACACTTCCTAAATAGTAGATCTGATGATCAACAGCTCTGATACCATGTAGAAATTTTGAATAATAAACACATATTCAACAGAGATTATCCTGATCATGCACTATTGCGTAATACATGCACAATACATAAGCTCCTCTAGGTTGATCAACAATTTAGCAGCATAAAAAACAATGAAACATCAATAGCATGCACACATTAACACAGTATGTAACCCGGGGAAAGTTTACAGCTGAAAACCCCACACTATCTATATATTAATGATTGAGAACATGTAACATTACATATTACAATACTCCTCTCAAGTATCCAGCACTATCTCCACCTGTTACACACAAACCAGCTCAGACCCGAACAAGTCACGGGTTCAAATCTTCTCCACTGCTTTGCCTGCCTCTATTGCATAAACCTGCTGAGAATCACTCACACTGGAAATCATGTGAGCATAGGCTATTCTACTGGGAAAATCAACGCAATACTCATTGGCATACTCAATCTATGCTTGTGCAAATCCTCATGCACAACTATAGTCACAACTGATAGCAATCTCAACCTCTAACACCTGTCCCTGTTGAACTGTACATGCACTGACATGCAACTGAGTTAACTGATGTATTCTTTAGTTGCTTTATGAGTTAATAATTAGTTTAACAACTCATCATTAGTCTATTTGCAGTTAGACTAATTACAACTAGTTTAACCAAGTCAAACTGAACACAACTCCATCAACTCCACAATCAACTCCACCAAACTCAACTGCTTGAGTTCTAACTGAAGTCCTGCATGCAACAACTCAACTGACCCACAAAGAAAGCGTATTTCCTTCTGACAGCTGCATGTGCCACATCCATAGCTCAAACTGAAGTGCTTCAAGAGAATAAGATAAAGTTTATAGTCTAAATATTATTATGAGACAATAATATTTGACTTCTCTATTTTTGACTGCCAGTCTAAAAATAGACTTTGATCACTCCTGTTGTGATCCAAAAATAGAAGTCCATCTATTTTTCCCAACATGACCAATCATCCATAAACAACATTCTGCAGCTCATAGACCATGATCCATATGTCTAAAAATAGACTTTGCGCCATAATTTGCCTGCGGGCCCACTTAGTGAAGGTGACTCCTTTCCACTAAGCTCCATCATCTTGTTGCATTCTCAACACAAACATTCGGGTTGGAAACATGCAAGATAGAGAAGGGAAGGAAAGAAAAAATAGAGCAAACATAATTATTAAAGGGGTGAAAGACTATGGGAAAAAAGAATGTACTCTTGACCTTGCAAGAGACTTCTTAAAAGACAAGTTTTTATGGCAAGGACAAATATGCCAAGCATGGAGGGTGGTTAAGTTTAACAGTGAGAGAGCCAGGCCCATAAAAGTCATCATGCCTAGATTGCGTGATAAATATATCATTCTAAGCAAGAATCATCTCTTGAGGGGTTATCGCTTTTTCCTAGAAGAAGATTTAACTGTAAGACAACATGAGGAAAGAAGGGAGGAAATGTTAAAGGTTAGGGCAACAATAGATGAAGGCAAGAGAACATGGATTTGAAAAGGTAAAGTTGTGATAATGCGATTTGGACCTCCTTCCAAAATAGAGTAGCAAGATGGTAATAAAGAAGAGGCAACAAACTCTTCAACAGGAAATTAGGAAGAAAGGTCAGTATGGGAGAGCAAGGACAAAGACTCAAATGTGAGTCTTGCATGTAAAAATAAATAACAATCAAGTCATACCCAAGTTTCCTTACAATTAGTTTGTTGGAACTGCAAAGGTTACCCATGGAGGCAAGGACCTGCGTTAGGGCCTATTTCGAAAGATAGAGACATAATTTGCCTCATAGAAACACATGAGCATGAAGGGTGCAAGACACCTCTGTTTGAAGGATACTGGAAGATGGCAGTGTGGAACAAGGAAACAGGGAATGGAAAAGGGCATGGGGGTATCATGGTTTTAGTGAGGGAGAAATAAGGTTGTCTCATTTAGTTAGAAAAAGAAGACTCAAATAAACAATTCATTTAGTTTAAAATATCAGAAAATGGAAACCACATCAGGTTATTTTGCTCGCAAGTTTCAAAAATCTACAAAGGTAGAGGTCTTGACCACAAAGATCCATTTGTAGCCTTAAAGGCAGATATTTCAACATATTCTCAGCTAGGTGAAGTCCTTATAGTGGTTGATTTCAATGCTAGTACTGCAAGTGAGCAAGCTAGCATTCTTTGCTGTAAAGAAGACTACAACCCTATTTGGCTTACAAAAGAGAGTAATCATAAGTGGGAAAGAATTTCAGAGGACATGGGTTGCAATATTTTTCGTGAGAAATTGCTTACTCTATGTGGGGCCTTTGATTTAGTCATTTCAAATGGTTTGAATAGATGGGCAAAGTCCGATAATTTCACTTGAAATACTTACAATGGAGCAAGTGTAGTAGATTATGTAATTTTCTCGCATGGTTTGTGTGAAAAAATGGAGGAAGTTTTGATTGGAGATCAGCTTTGGGACTTAAAATCAAGTCACAAGCCAATTTATTTAAGTTCCTCTTGGACTGGAAAGAAATAATTAGAGTAAAAAATTCAGCGTGTCCAACAAAATCTCATAAAGGGTAGAATTCTTTTGACTCCAAAAAATTGTAATACCTTCAAAATGATGCTAGAGAGGCTCGTCGAGAAGGATAAAATCACAATTCACAGCCTTCATAGTCATGAATTTAATTCAATGCGCACTTGCAAAGTGAAACAAAACAAAAACTAAGAAGTTTGAAACAAATTGCTTTCTGGTTAATGCTTGGTTTGATGAGGAATGCAAAAAGGCAAGGAGAATGTGGAAAGAGTCAAAAATGGATAACATAAAGCTCAAAGCTTACAAGAAGTTATTAAGCAAGAAAAAGGTTGATTTCATGGTTTCAAGGAGGGAAGAAATAATCTTCCTTGGGAAAACTAATCCCAAATTATTTTGGAAGGAGCTCCAACTGAGAAAGATACAAACTAGAAATAATATTACAACTTCTAAATGGTTTGACTATGCAAGGCAACTCTATGAGCAGGATCCCAAGGTTGACCCTCCCCCCTTGGTCAACATTGATATTAAACTCTTCACGATGCAAGAGGTAGAGATGGGTATCAAGAAGTTGGGTGTTGGAAAAGCAAAAGACTTAGCTGAACTCCAAGCAGAATATCTAAAGTGGGGCTCAAAGATCCTTGCACCTCACATTACAAAAATTTTCAACAGCATCATACAATAGGGGCTCCCCACAGATTGGACAACTAGTCTGGCAATACCTCTTTTTAAGGGTGGTGACGTCAATAATGCCTCCAACTATAGGACCATCATGATAAAACCTTTGTTTACAAAGTTATTTGGAAGCATGCTAGAAAATAAAATTAGCAAGTGGGCAAGAGAAAGAGATAGGTGTGCTAAAGGGAAAGCAAGTTTTAGATGTAAACATTCCACAGTTGATCATTGTATAAATTTAAGGCACATCATTGAATAAATTTGGGAGAAAAAGGAAGAAGTCTTTTGTTTCTTTGTTGATTTCATAAAAGTGTTTAACACGGTCCCTAGGGATAAGATCACAGAATGGAGGGAATTGAGGTTCCTAAACATTTGAGAGCATATGTGCATAGGATGTATGAAGAGGTGAAAGCCAAAATTAGAACTTTAGTAAGCATTTCTGAAAGTTTTAGAAGCGATATCGGGGTTAGGCAAGGTTGCCCACTGTCTCCTACCCTTTTTGGTTTATATATCGAAAAGCTTGAGTTGTTAAATTCATAAGGGGGTGATGGTATCTTTTTGGGCAAGTTTGTTATAAGGCTTATTTTGTATGCATATAACCTTATTCTGATTGCTAAATCGACTCTTGGTTTGCAAGAGCACTTACTATCCCTTGAGCATTTTTGTAGAAGTGTGGGGATGCAAGTCAATATCAACAAAATGGAAGTACTGGTTTTCTCTGAAAAGAAGACATAACCAGCATAAGTTCTACTTTGAAGGCAACATTCTGGAAGAAGTTGTTGATTACAAATACCTCGGAATTGACTTCAACAAAAATCTAAGTTGGGATGGTTGTAGAAAGAAAAGAACTTTGGGGGTTGGAAATAATTTTATGCTTTTCAAAATAGGTGTAGAGAAGCAGAGTTATGGGACTAGAAAACCACTCAAACTCTTTTTGGGCTTCTAGTGATTCCGGTGATTCTTTATGGTTGTGAACTATGGGCCAACAGTACATCTGACATGCAGTGGAAACAAATTGAGAAAATTCAAAAGTGTTTGATTACAAACAAATTCAAGATTAAAAGTGCAGTTCCTTATGCTATCTTGTTAAGTGAAACAAGGGGTTTCTCCTATTGAAGCAATTTCTATGGTGCGAATCATAAGGTATTTAAAAAAAATGAGCAAATGGAAGAGGGTAGATGACCTAAGGTTGCCTTTAATGACATATTGTGCAATATAAAAAGACTTGGATGCAGCAAAATAACAAATGGTTTAGTAAATGAGGTATTTTCTTGAACACGTGTCCCATAAACAACAAAGAGATAAAACGTTTTTTTATGGATAAGTTCCACAAGCGTACTTAAGATAAGGTGCTAGGAAGAAAGAAGAAAGTATTATATTGAAGTGTTTAATCCCACTCAGAGTCATCAACCAAAAGCATACATAGAGGCCAATATCTCTTGGAGAGACAAAATTCTTATTGCTCAATTAAGGACTAATTCTCATAAACTCCATTGTGAAATAGGGTGCTGGAAAAGGCCAAAAGAAGTGTGGGAGGAAAGAGTATGTATTTTTTGTTCTTCTGGAAAAGTGGAAATAGAAAAACATTTCATTTTAGAATGTGAGGCCTTCAAAGACAATAAGGAAAGTTATGCAGATATGTTGGTAGCTAGCTCTTGGAATAATCTATTTAGCGAGGGGTTTGTCGAGAAGCTGGGAGAATTTATTGTGAGGCTTCACAGAAAAGGGTCGAATACATCAAGCAGATGAATAAGTAATATGTCCCATACTCTATCTTTAGCCTTGTGAACGTTAAAATGATTTTATTTATTTATTTATATGTGTGTGTGTGTGTGTGAGTCTACCTTAACGAAATATTCTTTTTTACCAGAATCCAACCATACAATTTCAAGCAATATTGTGATTTTCTTTTCATGTTTAAAATAGATTTTTGAATGCATAAATGGATTCATCACCCTTAAAAACCTCTACAACACTTGAATTCTATAAATTAAACAACTTAAACTCAAGTTTTCAAAAATTCTGCTAGATTTTAGTTAAAATTAACAAGAAAAATGCTCTAAAGAAGGTTTATTCGTCTATAAGTTAGACTATGCCTATATATAAAATCCAATTTTAAGTTCATGACCAAGCCACACACCAAATTGGTCTATGAGACCCCCTTGTTAAGGGCTATTCATCTATAATTTAGACTATATATATATATATATAAATATATATATCCAATTTTAAGGTCACGACCTAGCGAAACACCAAATTGGTGTATGACACCCCCTTGTTTGTGGGACAAGGGACCCACCTCCGCACAACGATTTTACTAATAAGCCTATGAAGGTATACATATTCTACCCGCCTTTGGTTTTGAACCTGTGACCTCTTAAGAAGAAACACATGCTCTTAACCATTAGGCCCTCTCGAGCTATATATATATATATATATATATATATATATATATATATATATATATATGTGTATGTATTCTTTTAATTCTTCTTAATACTATTGATTTTTTTGACCAAGTCTCGTTTTTATTATTCTAAAGTTATATTATTTTATTAATTATTGTTTAATTATTTATTATTTATTATTAATTATTTTTCTTTATTTAAAGGTTTATGAAGGTTACATTAACCCTTGACTAAAAATTATTACATTTACAACTTAGTGGATAGGGGTGCCACTATTTCACTAAGTAGAACAACAAGTCTTCAAAGACATGAACCCACACAGTTGGAGACATGAAATGTGTGCCATACCACTGGAGCTAAGTCATTCAACAATTGGTACATAAAATGATTTAAAGAATATATTTAAAAAAAAATGTAGAAAATTTAAATTACCACTTTAACTTCCATTACTACACAATTATATATGAGTATATGTTCCACATTTTAAATCAATAAAAAAAGTTTAAAACATTTTTTAATATATAAATATATATGTTAAAGAAAATTCTATAAAATTCATTTAAATATAAAATGGAGAGCAATGTATACACAAATATCCTAATAACTTTAATAAACACTAATAATTAAATCAACCTAGATCCATCTAAAGTATGGATCTACCAAGCCTCGAGAGGGATCATATATCTTTTCATTCTAAAATAGGTTTGCACATCTTTTCACTCTGAAAGAGGTTTGCACCTCAAGAGATTTGATTCTTTTCAAGGATCATATATCTTTTCATTCTAAAATAGGTTTGCACATCTTTTCACTCTGAAAGAGGTTTGCACCTCAAGAGATTTGATTCTTTTCAAGGATGGTTAATTAATGTTTTGGAAGAAATGTTGTAGTATCCTATGTAAACTCTTGACACTTTCAAATTACATAAAAAGAAAAATAAAAAAATCATTGCATTGAGAGACACTATCCAACTCAGTGTGGAAGAGATGTCATTTTATGTAAACATTAACGGCTGTAGCATTCTAGGTTTTGACAACCCATGGTATTTTTCTCTAATGTATTTCTCTACTAGCCTATTTAAAGACATAAAATTCCAATAATTTTTTTATTTTTTTTAAATACGAAATTAAAATGATACATATAGATTCTGTTCTTGTGCTGGGTGGACGATCCATCATAGTGGCATAAAATTGTGGGCAACATAAAGGCATGGCATATAATAGCACTCCAAGGATTTGAGGATTCCACCATAAAGCATCCTGGAAATTATATCAGAAATTGCACATTCAATGCATAGGGCCACCAACAGGTGGCATCGATGAAACTCATTATGTAATAGATGTACAGGGATGTGCCCAATTCCACAATTTCGGCGGTTCCCTCAGGTTAAATGTTGTCCAGGACAATTTAGAAAATATGAGAGTACACATTTGCATGGGGAAACACATTCGTAGTCGTAGGTGAAGTAACCAAATGGGTCACCAGGGAAAAGAAAAAGGACAGTTCTCATATAGCTTTGTACGAAGAATTCATTGTATTGCACCACTATATTGAAATTTCAATGTACTTCTTCTGCGCCATTGTTTTTTATGAAGTACATAATGAAATGTCATTAACTGCAGGGTTATACAAAGCGTGCAATGCATGGTTTCCAGGTAATCTCAGTTGAATGAACTGAATTCATGTTGTGGTGTTGTGAATTCATGTTGTATTTAATCTTTTCAGTTTTTAGATTGAAAACATATATCTATATGTCATTTTGAAAGGATATTTAACTAAATTTAACAAATTTAACGGCTTTTCAATACACCATGTTAGATTGTACCATATTATTGTATTTATTTTATATTTAAGATTGATTTTTTATATATATATTAACATCTGTGTATTAATATGGTATACTAGTAATTTGAACAAATAGAAATTTTCAACTATCGCTATAATAAATAATCTGCATATTATATATGCCAATCCTTTAAAATATAAGAAAAGTCAAAATGTCCAGATCCCATTGAAGTACCTAGACTCTATCTCAATAAAAACTGTTTTTTTGATTCCATTAAATGAACTTTATTTAATATATATATATATATATATTTTAAAATTAGACATATTAATCCTTAATAATTTCCTATTATAATTAATATATAATAGTTTTTTATATAATATTTAATTATAATAATTTTTTTAATATAATATTTCATTAAAATATAAATTTTATGTTTGAAATATATATATTATTAATATCTTAACTACTAGTCTAGAATCATCTTAACTTTGAATCTATGAACTGTCCAAAGGAATCAAATTTCTTGAGGTGCAAATCTCTTTTAAAGTGAAAAGAGATTTATCTCTCTCGTGGCTTGGTAGATGCGGAGTTAAAATAGATGTAGGTTGGTAAATAATAATTGCACAGAGAAGAGCTCTCCATCATAGTATGGAAGAGATATTCTAATATCTTGTATTATCCATCGTGTTATGTAAACATTTTGACTCGGTAAAATTACATAAAAATAAAATAATAATATTAAAATTGAGGTAAAATAGTCAATTTGTCGTTGGAGGTTTTTGGGTTCCAGGGTTTGACAACTCATGGTTTTGTCGATCAAATCTCTTTTCACTCTAAAAGTGGATTCCATCTCAAGTGATTTGATCCCTCTAAGTCCTTGGTAGATTTATGTAAACATCTCATCTTGACTCAGTCAAATTAAAAAATAGAATTACAAAAAAAATAATTAAAATAATAATAAAAATAAAAATAAAGTAAAATAGTCAATTTTCCATTGGTTGTTTTTGGGCTCCATGCTTTGACAACCCATGGTTTTTCCAATGATATTCTTATGTAAGAAGATATATATATATATATAGATGGATCTACTTTGAGTAGAGAAGGACCAAATATCGTTTCACTCTAAAAGAGCTTTGCACCTCAATAGATTTAATCCCTCTTGACGATTGCTAGATCCATACTTAATATAGATCTAGGCTCGTATAGGTTTATTTTTTGGATCTGAGTAGAATAATAATATGACACTTGAAATTTAATTCACCACCTCCTCCATGGTTCATCTCCTATGGATTTAAAACTACAAGCCATTTCCAAAATAATCTATTATTTATTGTGAAGAGCAAGGAATTTTAGGGTGAAATTTTTCCAATTGACAATTTTTTGAACATTTTCTGGGAAAATACTAGTCCATTGATTAAAAAGTCACTTGTTTTTTACATATATATAATTAAATTGATTATATTAACAAAAAACTTAGCATTCGTGATAGTAAATTACGTGTTATTCATTTACATGTTAGTCATTGAATATTTTCATATATCAATGTTTCATGTTTTATGCATTAATAACAAAGATGTTAATCTCCTTGAAAACAAGAGCATCAATCATGGACCATGCACCTTAGTGATCAATGAAAGGGTGGGGCACTCCCATATCCCTTAACAAAATGACTCGACCTGAGTCGAACGAGTGGAAGAAGCCCCATTATGCCCATGATCAAGGTTGGTAGTAGGAGAATAAGCTACAACAAAGACTTTATTTCATGTAGGGGTGGGTTTATATATTACTCTTGGCATGCTTTACATTTGAAGGATATGTAAGTACAAGAGAGTTTAATTGTTTTAATGGCCCAAGCCCCAAGAGTTAGCTCAGTTGGTCAAAATTAGTGCCTCGCCAATCGGGAGGTCACAGGGTCCATTCTCCCCGAAGCCCTTAGGGTTAGGCCTAGCTAGTGGTCCGCGGGGCTAGATTGCCTTTGAGGTTGATCAGCCTAGATTTTTCCATGGACGTAGCCACCACCCATTGACCAAGGTGTCCGTGAACCACAAAAAAAAAAAAAAATTAATGGCCCAAATGGTGTAGTTGGATGATGGAAACATGTGGTGTGATTGTCACATGCCTAGAATTCCCTTGGGGAGTGGATTGGGAACTCACCTAGTATGATTGTGTCTTAGCTATGAGAACCTTGATGGGGAAGACTAAGTTCATTCTCTCGCTAGTTCTATGGCTTTCTTTTCGTAACGTGGGAGATTGCTTGGGCACATGAAGTAAAATTCAATTCACTTCCCTAATGATGGATTACCTCGTCAGATTCGAAGACAGTGTAGATTTATTTGGATAAGCATTGGTTTCGAGATGGGCATAGGAGTTTGAGGTTGATGGTTTTTGTTAATAGAGAGGTTAGAGAGGTAAATATTTACTTGTGTTCCCATTCAGGTTTGTCATTTGATCAAAATTATTCATTGGGTGTTGTTGCTTTAATTTTCTACAGTGGCTCTTCTTTTGTAACTAGATTTTAGTCTGTGATTTAGGTTTGAGAGAAATTGTTTGCCTTATTATCTCCTTTCTCTTAAATAACGTTTGGAATCTTGAGAAGTAAGACACTTAGAAGCATAATCAATTGTGTGGGAACTTGCTAGTGAAATGTGGTGTTGATAGGACTTCATTGGGGAGTGTTTTGGCTTAGTCTTGGTTTGTTTCCTTGATTATTTGTGACAAAACCAAATTTAGGTGGGACCCATGAGTGTGAGGTTGAACTCAGGAGACCGACAAAGAATAGTATAGATGAAATACAAGCTTGTAGGAAGAAATCCTTTAGTCGTAGCTTATGTACAATCGACTGGAAATCGACTTGGCTTCCACAATGGAAACTTTGGTAAAGCAATAGACACACCTACAATAGATGGAGGAGGAAATCAATATTCTTCAGTCCAAAATTGGGGAGTTGCAACAAAGTCTGGATCAAGCTCGGAAGACTTTTCCTTCTTTTGACAACTTTTTCACCTTTGTTCCTATTAGGGTCACTAATTTGAATGATAGGGATCCTCTTTAAGAGCTAGAGAAATCAAATACATTTCCGAGTTTCCACTAACTTTATTGGTTGTTATGGGGGTTAAATTTTTTTGTATCTTGAGCATGTTTTAACATACATATATTTGTATAAGTTACAAATTAATATTATTTTACTTTCAACTCTAAATAAATATCATGTAAATTGATAAGAATATGTTGATAGAATTGAACTATCATTTTTATAATTTTATTATACTATTATAATTCCATACACAAATTTTAATATACAAATATGTTCGATTCTAATTCATAATGAATTACTAAATAAAATTTAAAAAAAAAAAAAAAAAAATCAAAATATTATAAGTGTGTCAATTTAATATTTCATATAATTTTCAAATTTCAATCATATGATGCATGTACTAAAAGTGCTCCTCGTTACATTTTTATTAGTTCCTACCCTTCAAGTTGTAGGGATTATAGTAATCGATTCCTGCTAGTCAATTAATTAGGCACAAAAAATGATGATATATCATTGTTTTAAACCAAAGTTTTATCAAAATCATACATTACATTTCACATTTTCACATTTTACCCTATGTGTAAGTTGGATAACTTAGTTGACCTCTTCCAGAGGTAGATATCCAATTCTTCATTATGTTATAAGTTACATTTCATTAACAATTTTTCACAAATAAACTAACATTAGCATTTGTTTACTAACATTAAATTTTTTCATGAGTATCCCTTGAACTTGATCTTTTTTTGCATCATTTCAAACTTTCCACCGCCTTGTAAGCTTTATGACATATGGACTTTGCTTTATGCTTGACAAGCACATAGGGATAATAACATTCTCATTTTGTTCAGGTGAAGACTCCTTCAATATTAAGTGTCTTTGCTTTTACTTCTTGACCTTGAACTTTGGACTGATAGGAGGAGAGCCTCATGACCTTGAACTCTATACTGATAGGAGGAGAGACACATCCTCCCACTTGTTGCTTGACCTTCTCGTTTGCTTTCTTGACTTTCCTAAATCATAATATAAGAATGATAACCCTAAAAAAAAAGCATTGGATATGAAGTTCATCATAGCGTGAAGTTTATAGCAAATAGTAGGTTGTGTATGACTGAGAAAGACACATTTGTTTTCTATGTGAGCATGCTAGGGGACAAAAAGAAATTGATCCATGAGTGTAGCATGTACCAATCAACAAGCATGAAACAATTTGGTATGTAGCATTCAAAAAACAAGTGAGCAACAATTTAATAGATAATTTAGGGATTAGCTACTGAAATTCTACTACTAAAACTAAGATGCCACTGAAATTTCTACTACTAAAGTTGTCTATGACTTTACTCAGATGAAGTCTTGCACATCACTGATCACTGCTCAAATTATGATTGATCATTTTTTTAGAAGCAAACTAAATAAACTAAATTAAGGGGGTGGACATTTACCTGAATAAGTTTATAAGATAATATATATCGCCTTCCTTCATGTTGGCTTCTATAGCTTAGTAATCTCCATAATTGCTACTTTCTCTTCTTCTAGCATTAATGCTAATCCTCATCCCAATGAAAAAAATATATGGAGGGGGATTACTTCATGAATTGTTTGTATTTCCGCAATCATAAGCCTCCTCAACTAGGAAATCTGCAAGTTTTGTTCTATCCAATATTGATAAAAAGGTTTAAAAATAGCTTTTAATAAAAGTAAAAATCATAAAATTTACTTTACAATAAAGAATTTCCCTTCATATCTAGTGCACAAATCTTATGTAAACCGTCCAGTTCTAACATAATCCTCTATTTCCAACCATCATGATTGAAAAATGGTTCTTACAAGGAAGAAGCAAGAAGAGTTTGATGCATTTAGGAATCAACCAATGAAATGCATCAATTGTTGTTAGTTTCCTTTTTCGTGTACTAGTTTAATGTTTGGAGAATGATTAGGTTTAGGGTTTCTCTTGAAGATACATTGAATATGCAAAGAGCTACCAAGATTCATATCACAGGTTTTGATTTTCGCTCCATCTCTAGTTTGCAACACCTTTTCCTTCAAGGGAAGTTAGGAATTTTCAAGCATAAAAGCAATGTATTCCCGCGTTGTTGATGAAAGCCTGGTATGAGAAAATATTACCAAGAATCAATTTCACTTTGGTAGCAGTGGACACGCTCAACCTATAAAATTCACGTCAATTTTTAATGGTGAAAGCAACACCACAATAGACGTGCATCCACAAATGGGAAGGAAGAGGAAATGTGATGTTATTTTTCCAATATCATAAGCATTAATTACCTTTTTGAGCCACTAATTCATCCTTGAAAGACTAGAATTGAACCTATAATTTCTAACCCTACAATGACCAAAGGCATCGGTTGAGCCACATTAGTCTAGGCATTACGTTATCCCCACTTGAAAATCATAATCCTGTATTCTATGGGGATTTAAGGATATGGTTATAGCGTTGACCCTTACGAACCTTACAAATATTTTGTAGTATGAGTATGTTTTCTCTTAAGGAGTACAATAAGATTTTCTTACCGTGCAACTAGTAGTCATAACCCTTTCCCTTTTAGAAAATCAATAATGCCCTTTCTTTATGGTAAGTTTTTCTTACCCTTACCAATGTTGCTTCTATAAGTACCAGCCAGTCCAGAAAGAGTATTATTGTTGTAGTGACAAGTATTTCTCTAGATTTAGACATGATATGATTTCCTTCTCATAAGATTTCAGAAGGTTACAACTTTTTTAGGGAAATAGCCTTGTTTTTCAAGGGGTTCGAGGGCTCCCTAAGCCATCAGTATGCAAGTTTATTTGGATTTTAAGAGCCAACATTAACTACATTTGAACTAGACTCCCCTACTTCTCTTCCTATACTCTCTGCAAAATAAAGGTCACCTCTCTCCATCCCACTTCAATCCATAAAAAATAAATCCCTATCGATTGAAAACAATCGTGACTATTTCCCCAAGGTTGGTCTATCCCTATTGTATATACATGTAAACTAGTGACCACCCTTTGAGATTTAGCTCACCGTCTTGGTTTGTGGTATACATGCATGTAGGCACTTATGGAATGAGAGATACGTGGCTATAATGTGGGCCATCCTGTTGTGGGGAAAAATGCCTATGCAAGACGATCCTATCCACCTAAGGTGTGACAGTGCCTTAGCAACAAACAAACACAGCTATTCTGGTTTCCTCCTTTATGAAATGTGAAAGAGGAGAGATCGATGGACTTACCGGTGTCTTCCGTTTGTCCCTCGATCCAGATCCTCTTCTCTTTGGGTGTTCACGGCTACTTGCCCCCTCGCTTGCCCAAGAGAACAGCTACTTGATTCCTGCGAGATCATAAGAGAACAGCTACTTGCGACAAGAGAACAGCTACTTGTGACAAGAGAAGAACACAACACAAAGGCAGATATTCATATTCATAAATGATTCAGGATTAGAAATAAATCAAATACACTAATGCAATCATACATCAAAGATACATCAGTATATAGGAGAAAACCAAGATAGCTTTATTGATAAATAACAAGGTTCAGGAAGAGATACAACCCAGAGGGCTCCAATCCAGCATCTCCTTCCCAGCAGAATGGAATTCCTATCTTCACCTCCCTTCAAAGCATTAAGCACCCAATGATTCCAGTCTCAAACCAACAGAAATTCTTTGCAATAACAAAATTCCAGCCTCTGGATCTCATGGAGGAGAGATCCATATATAGATGTTTGGAGAGAGGATGAGTCAGCTTGAGATCTGACTAGTGTCCTCTCCCTCTGTCAGTTCTTGATTCCACTTGGAGGTTCTTGCTTCCACTTGGAGATTTGGAACCTCTTACTCATCACCAGTCGAATTCCCTAAGGCATGTGTCATTTTGGAAGCTTCCTGGGTTTTGACACCTTGAGGAATGGGCCTGCCACATGTCCAATCTCGCTCAGCGCAGGTAGCCAGTGTTGGAGTTGACATTCAGCGCAGGTAGCCAGTGTAGCCATTGACATTCAGCGCAGATGGTCAGTGGAGCAGTTGACATGATCCTGAATTGACTTGTTTTTGAGCAGTTTCAGGTGGAGAACTTCTGTGAATTGCTGTGGTTTGTTAGCCTTGTTCCTCTAGGGGTAGGAACAACATGTTTAGGGACTTTGGATCCCTAAGATTATGGACATTTCATGCTCAATGCTGTAAGGCACAAAAATGTCTATAACAGTTGCCCCCTAAAGTATGAGGCCGTTTATCGGGTGAAATGCTTTATCCAGGAGGGTCCGAAGTTCATCCAACTGCTGGGAGGAGACCTGTAATAAGATACAATACAATACATTATTTTTTCATACTGCTTTCATGATCTAGCTGAGGCGGGCATTCCCATGCTCAACTTTATAAATTCATTTTCTGTACATAGAACAGACAATCGTCTGATAGTAGACTGATAATTTTGATGAAATTATCATCCTTTGAGTAGGATGATCGTCTGCTGCAATGATGTACATGTCAAATGTCTTTATCTTTCCTGAATATATATCGCAGCCCGGATGGATGAAACTAGATCCGGGGTCTTCAAACTCGTTCGATCTTCACTCTAAGTACAAGTCGATCCATGTGAGAATTGTTCTGAAGTTGAACATGGAAAGACATCGCTTGATTACCGGTCAATGATGTAAACCGTTAACAAGCGCGAGAGGAATCACCGATAATGATAATGACCCTCAAGGTACTGCAGTACAATTAACGTGGTGTGAATAAAGGACTTGGCGTCGAACACCACGCAAAATCTTCTAGTCGAAGGTCATTGATGTATACCTGTCGCCGGAAGTGAGAAACTTGCCATTGAGGCATGCAAGCTTCAAAGTACTGAAGGGGTTGTTCCTAGATCAACTTCTTGGATAATGAGCTGATGTCGACAAGAAGCGATCTGTCAAAGGAGGGCCTTAATGAATCCCACATCAGTGACACGGAACGGAGCTAATGATTTTGATGGAGGTGAAAACGATCTGTGACATATGATTCAGGGTGGCGGTCATGAATGGATGAAGGATAATGTATGGCAGTGGATGGGACCCGGTTGACTCTTTCTGAACGACTTCTCTTGAACATATGGCAACACTGATGCGATGGATTGGTAGCATTACCCCAAATATGGATGGTATGGCGAGACCATGGTGATGTGACCGGTGAATGAAACAACCCAACCCGATTGTGGTACAGAGGAAAAGTGTCATGTTCAAGAGCGACTTGCTACCATCAAAGTTTTCTTTAGTTTCTCCCAATTTTTCCCCAGTCATTGCTGACCAGTACCTCTTTATTTTTGTCAAGCTTGAGGAGGATAACATATGCTTGTTCTATAACTTGCCCTTCGGGCAAGCCCATCGCTATGTTTTAACGAGCCTAGCGATAGTGAAACTCGTTCTCGTCTAAAGACAAGTTTGTCGCTATTTAATGATTTTAACGAGTCTAACGACAAAGACAACTCGGTTCCTTTTCATTTTTAGAGAGTCTGAAAAGGTACATAAAGTTAACTCCAAAATTCCTTTTTCGTCATCTAATCCCTTAAGCCCGAAAAAGTATAAAACAATACAGAAGGGATGAGTTTTCGATCGTTTTAACGAGCCAAACAAAACAAGCACTCGATCTTTTTGTGCAATAATCCCTCAGGTCCAAAAAGATTAAAATCTAGAGGAGGGATAGCTCTTCCGGTCGCTTTAACGAGCTGGAAGGCCAAAACTCAACAATCTTTTCATATTTTACGAGTCAGTTGAAAAGAGCTTAAAGAAGACTCGTCTTTTGAGGAATGAGTGATAAATAGGGTTAGCAGCTGATTCCAGGTACAGGTTGGAATTTTCCAATCACGGCAGTGTCACAAGGATGGCTAGGTGAAATCACTCTTCGCAGCTGTTCCTCAAAATGGGTAAACAATCATATGGAGGTGAACGATCGGCCAAATGAAAAGTGGAGGTGACGATGCAAACACGACCAAGGCTTTGATGGCTGATGATATTACATTCACAGTGGTTATTTACCGGGTGGTGCTTATGTTTATTTTTTAATGAGCATGAAGTCCGCGTTAAAACTGCTCAAACTTATGTTTATTTTTTAACGAGCATGAACTATGCGCTAAAACTGCTCGGATCTTGCGTTTATTTTTTAACGAGCATGAACTTTGTGCTAAAACTGCTCGATCTTATGTTTATTTTTTAACGAGCATGAACTATGCGCTAAAACTGCTCGATTTATGGTCAAACTTTGATTTTTTACCACAACTAGTTTTGCTCTTTTCAAAGATAGTACTGCATTCTCAATTGCTGCACCAAACTTAGTTAGAAATGAATAACATTTATTTGAAAATGAGATTAAAACCCTAATATTTCGCTTTGAACTACGTAAAAAGCAATTAAAAAGTGTTTTTACCTCTCATTTTACCATTTCATTTGAACTTGGTTTGTTGGAGCTCTGGAGGTGCCTCTTCCCCCTTGATTTTCACCAGCTGATTTCGGGAGATTCTGTGGACGATTCTCGGCGCCGTCTGGACCAGGTAGGAGCTAAACCCTAGCTCTTTCTTTTCATGGTTTCCTTTTTCCATTTTGTGCCTGTTTTCCTGTTCTCCTGAGCCCCTGGGGTTTTGTTAGGGCGCTCTGCCATCAACGCAGGCAGTCCATTCGAAACCTGTGTTGAATGTCAAGCTGCATGAAGGCAGTTTGACCTTCAACGCAGGTGGGACACTAGCCAGTTGGGTTGAGCATAGAAAAACAGCTCTGTTGCACAGTTTTTGATGAAAATTTTGCCAGTTTCTCATCAAATCCAGGATCTTACTCTTTCTCTTGTTTGTTTTGCAGGGACTTTTGAGCAAAATGACCCTCACATGGCGAGAACAAGAACATGAAGAAGAGGACATGATTGCCCTCCATGACCCTGTCACGGTGAATGCGCTGCGGAACTGTGGCCTGCTGAAGTTCTTCCGTATCTCTAGTATGAGAGCACAGATCTCCTTACTGCAGTATATGCTTGATGCTTGGGATCCTATCAACCAAGTATTCCAGATTAGGGGCAAATCCATCCCCTTGACCATCGTAGACATTTACTTCTTGACTGGGTTGTCAAGGCGGGGTGCCCCCATTTCTTTGTCAGGTTCGGCCCGAGGGAATGACTCCGTGAGAGATTATGTCCACCAGTATTGCAGGGAAGGTTCCCAGCCGAGCAGAGACGGCAAGGTTGTTATCCGTGAGATTACTGACAGGTCTCTCAGGTCCATTCTGTATACTATTGGTAGGATGGCCGGTAGCGCATCTCTTCATGTTGCCAACAGATCTTATGTGCAGCACGTCTTGGAGTGTCTCCAACCGAAAGTATTCAACTGGTGTGATGCAGTACTTCTTCAGATGAAAAGTCAGTTGAACAAGGTAAAGGACGGGAAGCTGAAGAACTTTGGATTTGGTTCTATTCTGACTGCCTTTGCCTTGGAGAAAATACCACTGATGCAACCTCAGTATATCGCACTCGACTTGCCTTCTCCTACCGAGCCACGCATGCAGAGATGGGTTGATCACATGTCTAGGCATGCTGGTCAATCTCAGATTTCTTTCACTGATACCTTCTTCAGGTGGTTCGAGCATCAAGAGATGGTCTATTCCGAGTATCCATACGTTGGTATGGATTTCCGAGGTGATCCGGACTTGGTACTGCCGGATGGCGAACAGTGGGGTGCTATTGGTAAAATCTTCGACCATATTACTGTTTACTGTTCTTATTTATAATGTCCTTGTGCTTTATTCTATCAAGACTTTAATCAAACTCATGTGTGCATGCATATGTTGGTCCTGTTCGTCCAGCAATTCGCCCGAGAGCGCCAGTCGCTGCCCCAGCAGGGGAGACTGCTGGGAGGGTTATTCTCCGCGATCTTGACGTGACCGAGACCCTTACAGCTGTGAAGGAGCAGGTTGAGAGCCTTACTCTCGGCATTCCCAATGTGAGGACTGATGAGTTACCTTTACAGTTGCAGCGGCATACTACTGGTGTGCCTAGACGATGGACTCGTCTCTTGCGCATGATTGCACAGGCCGTGATGTGCTATCATGAGCATCACTAGGCTAGGGTGCCCCCTAGTATTTTTGAGTTTTTGGGTCATGCGACCGATTTTTGTCTTGGTTACAGAACATTATGTATGAACGATAAACAGCTTTTATATATATATTTTGATTTTCGGGGTTTATTCTGGTTGAGTTATATGATCCACTTGTACAACACTGATGATGCATTTTTTTTTATAAATGTCGCAAATGTCTATCTAACACATAGTTTGCTAATGAGTCGGTTAATGTGTTTAAGTTCCTGGAAATATGTTGGTATTGAATTAAATCAAACTGTCTTTCCAAAATCTTAACCCTTAGAAACATGTGATAAATAGCTGGATTGCGGACAGAATATATACCATTGAGTTGTAGTATCACGAGTTGTGAGTCTAGCCTGACGATTAGTCGGCGTATACCATGGGTGATGGCATCAGAGAGGAGTTCTATCAACGCGCTATACTCAGCGATATTATTCGTTGATTGCCCAATACACACACCTCTGAAACTCACTAACTCACCGCTTGGATCAAAAATGGCCCAGGCCGCGGAGGACAGGTTCCGTGAACTACGACTCGCTCCGTCGGCATATCCCACACATGTCTCAGAAAGGTTCGACATCTGCAATAAATGTAAAAAGGTGGATTACTCGACCAAAACAAACACTTTAGCGAAAACAAAATACAACAAAAGCACACAGGTTACTATTTAAGAATAGTAACGCTTGAGGTACAACCCATTGCGGGGTTGCGCCAGTGGAATTCCGTCATAATCCATTAACTCGTAGGCTCCTTTTGCTAACACTCGTTTAACAATATAGGGACCCATCCATAAAGAATTAAATTTACCTGCTCCCAATTTATCGGATTCTTGGTCATAAAGCAAGACCAAGTCACCTTCCGAGAAGACACGGGGTTTGACATTTTTGTCGAACTGCGCCTTGACTCGTTTCTTATGGGCTTCGTTAGCCAAAGCGGCGTCACGACGGGTTTCATCCAATTGGATTAGTTCCAAGAAACGGGCCTCTTCTTCTGAAGTTCCGGGGAGGAGGTCGATCGCGAGTTTAAGGGACGAAATTTCGCACTGGACTGGTAAGACTGCCTCCAGGCCATACACCAGTTGGAAAGGTGTGAACCCGGTCGCATTCTTTACCGATGTTTGGTAAGCCCACAAGGCTGAGTACAGGATTAGGTGCCACCTTCTTTTGTGAACTCCGATCATCCTTTGCAACATACGCTTCAAGACCTTGTTGATTGCTTCAACTTGTCCATTGGCTTGCGGATAATACGGGGTAGAGCTGTCGTGAGATAGCCCTAGCTTGGCAGCTAATTCAACCATCATGTGATTACGAAAATGCGATCCATGATCTGTAACTATGGCCTATGGTACGCCGAACCTGGCGACTACATGATTGAAAAAGAAAAGGGCAGCTGTTTCACCAGTGTTATCTAATGTAGGCATCGCCTCGGCCCATTTGGTAAAATAGTCAACGGCGACTATAATATACCCATGCCCCCCGGTCGAGGTGGGGTTACATTGCATGAAATCGATGCACCATTTGGCAAAAGGCCCAACAGCAACTATTGGCTGCAAAGGTGCGGGTGGTCTTCTGGTTTTGCTATCAAAAATTTGACAAGCGTGGCAACTTCTAACTGCGATTATGCAATCTTTGAACATGGTTGGCCAGAAGTATCCTGCTCGTAAGATTTTTTGTGCTGTTGCACATCCAGATTGATGCCCCCCACACGCGCCTGAATGACACTCATTCAGGGCTTTTTCGGCCTCCTCATGGGTAAGGCACCTCCTCAGAACTGTATCAATACCACGACGGTAAAGCGTATCACTGACGATCATGTAGTCTTTAGCTTGGTATCGTATACGTTTCTGTTCAGAGTGAGAGGTGTTAGGCCTGAACTTTTGGGTTTGGAGATAAATTATGATATCTCCATACCACTCATTGCTTGCAGATATCAGAAAAAAACTCTCGTCCACGATTGATTCTTCGGATGTTTCATCGTTGGACGACGATGGGAGATCGCATAATAATTCTGCGAAAACTAGAGCTTTCTTTGATTTGGATTTTACAAATTCCAGATCAAACTCTTGAAGGATCGCTATCCATTTTGAATATTTTCCCCCCAGCAACTGTCGCGACAGTATATAAGTCATGGGGTTGCAATCTGATAAAATGGTAGTTTTCCGAAAGAGGACATAATGTCGAAATCTTTGAATCGCTTGAGCAGCTGCAAGCGCTAGTTTTTCAACCTAAGAATATTTGCTTTCTGTATCATTTAAGTTCTTACTTAAATAATATATAGGATGTTCAATTCCATCGACTTCTTGAACTAAAACCATCGCAATGGTTGTATCTGCTGCAGCCAGATACAGGTTAAAATCTCTTTGATAGTCTGGGGCATACATTAATGATGCTTTTACTAGAGAATCTTTCAGAGCATCAAAGGAAGCTTGCGCTACCTGATCCCAGATAAAAGGTACATCCTTTTTCAAAAGGCGAGTATAACCTTTAGCAAGTTCCGCGTAATTTGGAATGAACCTCCTCAGAAAGTTTGCTTTTCCTTGGAGTTTTTGAATTTGAAGCAAATTTGAAGGTGGAGGCAAATTCATGATTGCCTGAACCTTGCAAGGGTCGAGACGAATCCCATCCTTGGAGACTACAAAGCCAAGTAAACGACCAGAACCGACGCAAAACACACATTTATGTGGATTGAGTCTTATCTTGTAGTGTCGGCAACGTAGAAATATCGCTCTTAAATGCTGCGGATGATCAGTCCGCTTTCACGAATGAGCCGGAAGGTCATCGAGATATGGTTGAACGATGTTCTTGATGTCATGGAAGGCATAATTCATTGCCCTCTGAAACGTCGCCCCTGCGTTCTTTAAACCAAAGGGTAATTTTCGATAAGCGAACATGCCCCACGGACAAATGAATGCAGTCTTTGACTGGTCCTGTGGACGGATATTTATTTGATTATACCCGGAAAATCCATCCATAAATGAAAAGATTTCACATCCGGCACATTCATCAATTATCTAGTCGATGAAGGGTGTAGGATAGTTGTCCTTCGGACAAGCTTGGTTTACATCCCTATAGTCGACACACACTCTAATTGTCCCTTGTTTCTTCATAACAGGGACAATATTCGATACCCAATCGGTTAGAGGAACCGGGTAGATGAAACCAGCATGGAGAAGCTTTTCAACTTCTGCTTTAATGGCAGCGGCTTTCTTGGGGTGCACCTGCCGAAGCCGTTGTCTTACTGGTTTGACATCAGGATACATTTTAATTTCATGTTCAACAATACTCGAGTCAATGCCTGGCATTTCATCATATGACCAGGCAAAGACATCTCTGAATTCGCGGAAAAGAGCGTTATATATTTCCATTTCTGAAGGGGAACAACCTTTGCCGACATAAATATTCTCTACAACATTTGTTTTAGTCGAGATGCGCTACCGACATTTCATCATTTGTTTTATGGCTATAGTCTCTTCAATATTGGATAAGTTTCGCTCGGAATCCACCGTATTTACAGTATTTGATAGGAATTCAAAGACTGAAGGGTGGTAAAGGTCATTTTGAGTATCTTCTTCATATTCTGGAAGAAGGGAACGATGGTGGCAATCATTCCATGGTGCCCCCTCAATCAACATTGATTGTAGGATTCCTTCGTCAGTCCCATGTACTTTCGACCAAGGATCTAACGGGGTACCGTATTCTCTAGACCTATCTACCCAAACGCTTGATGAGCGTTGACTCTGGTTTGCCTCCCATGCCTGGAACATTGATTGCTACAATATTTCTATAGGGCTTGGGGGCAAAACCATCGCATGATCCATGTCTTCATTTTCTGCGACCTTCGTGGAAGATATCATGTTGCAGGTTGCTACTAAAGCTATATTTCCTATATAGATGGGAGGTGGAAGCGCGAAAGTTCCCATCAATGTGGGGTCTTTCAGTAGGCCTACTCCGATATCTTGAAGCGAATGGTTGCTTTCATGGATCATGGGAATGCTTCCTGTAACTTGTGAACCATTAGGGAGGAAGTTCTGTTGGTCGACGACCGTAATTCCTCCTTGAAAAGGGAATGCGATCTTCCTAAAATAAGTCGACACTACAGCTGCCATGGCATATATCCACGGTCTTCCCAGTAGGATGTTGTAGTCAAGACTCCCATCGATGACTTCGACATCTATCTCTACTGTTTTTCCTCCTAGTTCAACCTTCAAGTTATTTAGGATGCCGTATGGGGTGTACATCCTTCCATCGAATGCTTTTAGTGTTGTTGAAGATCGCGACAAGGTTGGAGATCCTAAAGTTTTCCAGCAACTCATCGACATAATACATGTAGATGCCCCCTCATCAATAATTGTTCGGTGAACAGTTTTGTTGAGGGCTTTCACTTGAATAAGGAAAGCTAGTTGAGTTGGTAACTGAGGATCGTATCCTTTGTGGTCGAAGGATACAAGATTGGAATCCTTAGGATCAACCCCACCAATAGCTGATAACAATGCCTGCCTTTGGGATGGGCAATTTTGTAATACTTCAAGAGTCGACATAGCGGATGGCGATTGGGCCAAATCTTCCACTATGTTATAATGCTGCGCCGCTCTGGCGCGAGGATTAAATGTCGACTTGTGTACTACTCCCTTTGGTGGTTTTATTGTTAATTCAGGAATGATGGGTGGTACAACTTCTGTCGAAGTTGTTGTCGAACTACTCGGTTGATCTTTACCTTTGTCGTTCAACAGCTACGGATTCCCGTAATCTTTGTTCCTTGTCGAAATCAAAGCATCATTCTGCTGTTTTGAAACCGACAACATAAGCACTTGCGACGGGGAAGCATTTCCACTATCAACCAGATTTTGACCTGGATTGGGAAATGGATCAGTTAAGACAGCTGAGGTTTGCGAACTTTTGAAGAATCTTTTAAGCTCAGCTTTGTATGGACAATTGGCTGTCCAATGATCCTCGTCACATATCACGCATGGACTTTTTGGTTTCCCTTTCCGAGGAGGGTTTGAAGAAGTTTTTCTAGGAGATGACTCACCTTGTTTCTTCTTCTTCCCTTTGTTTTGTTTCTTCTTGCTTCCTGGTTGATTGGTTTCTTTGCCTTTATTTGCTGATACGGCATTTACTTCCAAAGCAAGAATTTCTTCTTTTGCATTTTGATCCGAATTCTTACGGGCTTTCTTAGACGAAGCCTTTGTCGATTTCGCGTTTGCGGTGCCAATCACACCATCGTCGGCATGAGAGTCACTATTTGATTTAGGAGGAGGAGGAATTGAGAATTCCGGTCTAGGGGCGTCAGGTATTTTGTCGTAGAGCATGCCAGACTGAGTGTAAACCAAGTCTAGATATTGTGCACGAGCAATAACTTGCTCCTCTGTTACGACTCCCCCCTTGGCCACATCTTCCGTTATGGCAGGAAGTAACGACTTTATAAACCATTCAGCTAATAGCTGATCGGGAACGTAAGTCTTCACCATTCTGCGACGACGACGCCACTCATGTATATGATCGGATATATGTGTGGCCGTCGTCTGCTTGAAGTTGGTTAAGATTTCTGTTCCAGTTTCATACCTTATCGGTAATTGAAAATGGGTTAAGAAAGTCGTGGCTAGGGAACTGAAATTGTCGAAAGAGGCTCTAGGTAATTCAATATACCATTTAGCCGCTGGACCTGTCAATGTCCTCTGAAAAAGGCGAAGCCTTATCGAATCATCGTTCAGGGTGTTCGACGAACACCACAGATGAAAAGTCATCACGTGATTCGACGGGTCTTCGCCTGGATTTCCATTGAATTTAGGAATGTCTGATGGAAGTTTGTGAGGAATCGCTGGCCACCAAGGGGCGTAAGCAATTGGATCATTCGTTAATCGGTGTAAATCCGGTAATTCTAAAGTTGCCACGAATGGTAACTGTTGATTCAGGTTAGGTGAGGCGTACCCAGGATACGATGGAATCGCCTGAGCAGTAGGCCTTTGCATACCAGCATAATGTAATTGATGTTGGTATGACTGATACGGTTGGTGGACTTGACCACTGTAAAGCGATTGGTTTTGACCGTTTTGAATATACGGTTGTCCACTGTTTGCAAAGATCTGCTGCTCAGAACCTTGGTACACTTGCTGGAATTGTGGTTGTTGGTATTGCACCAGCCATGGTTGTGAAGCCATGCTCTGTTGTGCTATACTAACCGACGGACCAAGATGTGGGGTAATTGTACCCGTTTGGACCTGTGTCGCCCCACCAGTTGGCGATTGTGGTTGTGTCACAGGGTCAAGGGGCTGTTGCATTACAACCTGAGAAATCTGCGGTTGACATACAACAGGCACCGATTGAACTTGTGACACTGTTACAATGGCTGGTGTTGTCGGGATGTTTGACACAGGTACACATTGTTGCATAGAATACACAACTCTTGGCTGTTGGGGTAGCATAGGTACCCAACCACTTGTCGTAACTCCAGTATAACCTGAATATTGTTGAGAACTGCCGTATGGATATCCTCCCGAAGGGGGTAATGAAAGGGCATACTGCCCCCCATACGGTAGCAACCCGGAACTCAAGGGGATTGTTTGCCCTTGGGGACTGGATGGCCCAAATTGACCTCCATAGGGATCAATTTGTCGAGTCTCAACATAAGAGTTACCGGATATTACTCCGAAGGAACAAACTGGAACAGACCACACTGTCGAAATAGTCCCTGGGTGGACTCCTTCTAGCGGTTGCGAGCTAGTTGGGACAGATGGTACACCGGCAAACATCGTCGGAGTGACGGCAGGGAGTTCTGCTGTCGCTGTGTCATTTGACACAGTCCTAGATGTCGACGGTTGCTCAGACATTTTGAGTCTATCCAATAGATTGCCTAGTGATTCTACAGGAACTTCCACTGGTGATGGACTAACTTCTGATGTAGAAGGAAATAGAGTGACCCCTACTCCAAAATGGGTTGGAGTACTTGCTTGCGGATCCTCTACAATTTCCTCTATCGCAATCAGACCAGGTGGAAGAGGAAGACCGTCAGGTCCGTAAAATATTTCTGGTGCCGAAGAAGTGGTTGAATCGACAACGACAGTTGTTTGAGGAACAAGACTCTCTGGACCGGTCACAGATGGAACTGGTTCAGTTACACAAGTACTTGTTCTCAGACTAGGATCAGTGTCACTGTCCCTCTGTGGCTGTTGAACTTCTTCAATAGAGGCAGGGTTTCCAGAAATGTTTGGAGTAACCGGAATCTCAGATGTTGTTGGAACACCTGTTCTAACTTTGATAGGAGATTTTGAACCGGTTAAACGAGTTCGCTTTGTCCGTACTGTTTTCGATTCCGGAGACAAAGACGGTTGACTCGTAAGCCTCCGCGAACGACGGGGTTTCAATTGACTTTCTTCCACGATTGCGGATTACTCGATCAACTAAAATACAAAAGGGGAAAGTGTGTTTCCGAATTGAATGAATTTTTTAGACGCTTTAGACACAACTTGCTTTTTCACTTTTAAAGAGTCGAGAAAAAGCTAAAGATGACTCTAGTCTCCTTCGATGTTTTAACGAGCCCGAAGTGACAAATGCTCGGATGGAATTTTTCTGTTATAGAGTCTGAAAAAGGCCAAAAGAAACTGCTCTGGAGTTCTAGGCAGAGGGTGTGCCAAACTTTTCGCAAAACCGCAGAATACTTTTTAAGGTACGGGCGGTCGATCTTCGTGAATGCTGTGTTCACTGCATTGCGATCAGTAGGGCGGCCGACACGACTTCCTAAGGATAAAGGATATATGCCTATAGGGGTCTCCCAATATATACGCGACGGTACGTGGGAGCACAATCCATACTAGCGCTATCGTCCCTCAGGAGGAATCACCCACCTTCCACGAGATCGACAGTCACTAGGCTTAACGACGCTGGAACACGTCTCTAGCCTAGATCTCTATGTTGTGCGTTATGTTGCAAAGCATTGTTAGGTTCATTCAGTTTATTTTAAGTTGATCTTTTTAGAAGTTTGCCTTTCAAGGTTCACCACGAGATGTATGGTACAATTCCTAAATGCAGTCTAAGATGATAAGCAAGCTTTATTATCTTTTCAACTTTGAAAATCCTAGCTACTAAGGGAAAAGAAAGACACCATCTTTTCTCAAAGAGCAATCAGCACACTCTAATGCACTGTTCCTAAATCAAGCATGCAAACTTATCAAAATGCAAATGCACAATGCAGGTGTTTGTTTTCCGCTTTCTTAGTATTGATGCCTACAAAGAAAGCTTTTTGTACAACTTTGAATTTGCTTTTAAATGACAGATACAAACAAGTTTACTTTTTTCGAAATCAACAAGGGTAGAAGAGATTACAACACTTTGCGACTTTCGAAATGAACAGCTTGTTTCGACACTTAAAAGAGACAAACTCAAACCAATAAGCAAAAGTAAATGTATAATCAACTGTAAACAACTAATGAACTCTCTCCTAAGATCACAATCAACAGATCTGAATCAAGGGCTACAGGATGATTATTTCACTCATGCAAAGGAAAACTATAAATGATGCCACAAACACATAAAAACACTCGCAGTCTTTTTGTACAAAAGGAGGCGGAATTTAAGCAGAGAAAAGGAGTTATCAGACTGGTACCTATGCTGGTTACAGGCTGCAAAAAACAAAGATCAAAACAGGGCAACAGAGAGCAGAGAACCCCAACTACACAAGGCAAGACTGGTTCAGCGCAACCTCAACACTGTGGTTTTGACATTCAACGCAGGTATCCTTCACGGGAACTGCGTTGAAATGCAGAATGCCTTCACAGCAGTTGCGCTGAAGGAGAAACTCTCGTTTCTCACTGGGTTCTGGGTCACAGATTGCTCAATAATCAACGGTTTCAGGCCAAATCAGAAACACAAGCAAGGTATAATCAAAGGGATGCTTTGAGAGGGTACTAAGATCTATCACAAAGGATCATCAAATCATTTGTGAGTCCATTGTTCAGATCATAGACAAAATCCAGTGAAGGATCAAGGCAGCAACTCTCTACTTTGCAACTGAGAATAGCAGAAGCAGTTCGATTGTTGCTGTTGAGTCTATGAGGTAAACAATGATAGAAACACAAATAAAATGACTAAAACAAATCTCCCCAGTGGAGTCGCCAATTTGTTGTGGGGAAAAATGCCTATGTAGGACGATCCTATCCACCTAAGGTGTGACAGTGCCTTAGCAACAAACATAAATAGCTATTCTGGTTTCCTCCTTTATGAAATGTGAAAGAGGAGAGATCGATGGACTTACCGGTGTCTTCCGTTTGTCCCTCGATCCAGATCCTCCTCTCTTTGGGTGTTCACAGCTACTTGCCCCCTCGCTTGCCCAAGAGAACAGCTACTTGATTCCTGCGAGATCACAAGAGAACAGCTACTTGCGACAAGAGAACAGCTACTTGTGACAAGAGAAGAACACAACACAAAGGCAGATATTCATATTCATAAATGATTCAGGATTAGAAATAAATCAAATACACTAATGCAATCATACATCAAAGATACATCAGTATATAGGAGAAAACCAAGATAGCTTTATTGATAAATAACAAGGTTCAGGAAGAGATACAACCCAGAGGGCTCCAATCCAGCATCTCCTTCCCAGCAGAATGGAATTCCTATCTTCACCTCCCTTCAAAGCATTAAGCACCCAATGATTCCAGTCTCAAACCAACAGCAATTCTTTGCAATAACAAAATTCCAGCCTCTGGATCTCATGGAGGAGAGATCCATATATAGATGTTTGGAGAGAGGATGAGTCAGCTTGAGATCTAACTAGTGTCGTCTCCCTCTGTCAGTTCTTGATTCCACTTGGAGGTTCTTGCTTCCACTTGGAGATTTGGAACCTCTTACTCATCACCAGTCGAATTCCCTGAGGCATGTGTCATTTTGGAAGCTTCCTGGGTTTTGACACCTTGAGGAATGGGCCTACCACATGTCCAATCTCGCTCAGCGCAGGTAGCCAGTGTTGGAGTTGACATTCAGCGCAGGTAGCCAGTGTAGCCATTGACATTCAGCGCAGATGGTCAGTGGAGCAGTTGACATGATCCTGAATTGACTTGTTTTTGAGCAGTTTCAGGTGGAGAACTTCTATGAATTGCTGTGGTTTGTTAGCCTTGTTCCTCTAGGGGTAGGAACAACATGTTTAGGGACTTTGGATCCCTAAGATTATGGACATTTCATGCTCAATGCTGTAAGGCACAAAAATGTCTATAACACATCCTATAGATTATAATTGGTGTTTAATTAAATAAACAACGTGAAATAATTCTTTTAATTATTTTTTAATTGTGATGGCCATGCACCCTATTAGATATTAGATTTCAGATTCATGTGCTACATGTGTCCCTCATCATGACTTTTTTTACTGTCGAAAGGGTTAGGTGTCAAAATATTTGAATATATTTTCTAAGAGAAACAATTTGACTCTCACGTTTGTGTAGGCCATATAGAAATTTGTACCTATTATCAGCTTTATCATGGCTTTCGATATTGTATGAGTTTTATATATGACAATCCAAAAGTGGTATTTACATATATCTTGATTAGAAATTTCTTCCTAGAGGAATCACCAATCCCTTCACATAGATCCATTCATTGTATTATGTAGTTGTTTGTTTTTTTGTTTTCTTAATCTTAACAAATTTTGATTGATTTTATAGGATGAAGGAGTAGTTCGCAAGGGAGGGAAAGGATCTAGCATTTGGGATATATTCTCCCACATTCAAGGTTTAGTCCACATAGTACCACACATAAATATAGTTACATCGTCGCTAATATCATGGCTTCCATCACGATGTTACATGCACTATTTGATTTATTTGTTGTTATTGAATGCTAACTTGTAGGTAAAATTGAATATGGAAAGCATGGTAATGTTGTATTACATCAATACAACAGATGACATACTTTCCAAATAATGGCTAGCAAGAAATATATTGATTATGACTATCTAGGGCACCCCTTTATTGAGTATAATTTGAACCTGCTTTTATGTAGTGCTAATGTGGATGCACCGCAACTATCTAGTGAAGTTGTTGAGCACGTTGAGGTAGAGATTGTCCAGCATATTGAGGAAAAGGTTATTGAGTCCACTGAAGTGAAAATTAAGGGAGGTGCTTAAAATAACTAATTTCTTTGGATATATAAATAGTATGCACTAAAGTTACTTGATTATGTTTGTATAGTTTTTTCACTTGAGTAATGATCATGACAGTGTAATTAGATTACATGGTTGTTTTATAAGATGATTCTTAATTATTATAGTTCTATATTATAATGGATACGATCAGGTTATTTCTTACTTGCACGTAAACCAATTTGTAAGATTATCTGAGGAGAGATGCCCCAACAACCACTTTGTAAGATTATATGAGCAAAGATTCCCCAACAACAATCAGGATAGAGATGTCATGATTTGGTTTTACTTAATTTCCCAACCAAAAAATAAAGTCCTTGCAAAATCTTTCGAAAGCACTTAACAATTTTAACAATCACACTAACTTCCTTTGATGAGGTTGTTGGCCATAAATCAGGGATGATTTTAAGAATTCATTAATGTCTATTAGAAAATAAAACCATGCAACGGTAAAGGTGGAGTTGTATGGAATTTAGAGTCAAATTCTAGATTGATTTGTGTGATCCAGGTGGATATTGGTGGCCACCCACCTATTCCACTTGGACCTCCACCATTGTTTCTTTTCATGTTCCTTCATCGTAGCACAACTTACTATTTTTGGAAATTGTACGAGTCCTAAACTTCCAGAGCCATTTGAGGAACTAAAAGACGTTTTAGGGAAAATGGAGAAAACATAAAAGTCCCAAACTAGCTTACTTGATATTTTTGGCCTCCTCTTCAAAACGAGGTATTATGATAGCCAAACAGAGATCATATGCCAAAGATACGACCCCGTAAAGTTGATGTACCAATTTACCCAAACGGAGCCCACAGTTTTGTCGCTTCATCTCCTAGGGTTATGTTTTTTTTATTTTTAGGGTTTTCCATTGTTTCTCAATAATAAATAGGAATTTGAGCTTCATTGTGACACAATTCATAAGCATGTAGCCACCACATCTCTTCTCAGAGATAAGCTACCATTGCCCGAGCTAGTTTATTTTTATTTTTGTATGTAAGCATATTTAAATTCTTTGATATTAATGAAATGATATTTTTTTTTTTTGCATCTCTATGTATATGGGTATTTCTTTATTTTGTTGCATTCCTGCATAAGTCCAAATCAGTGGTACTAGAGCAGTGTGCTCTTTCTCTGTTTTTCTTTGCATGTCCCCAACGAGGTCAGGGTATAATGAGTTAAGGCTAGATCTAGCTGAACCTTTGCAAGGCCAACCTCACAAAACATGACAGCCTCCCATGGTGGAAGAAAAGAAAGATGAGGGGGCAAGAGATCATTTCAAAATATTGCTCGAGGAAGCCCTTGAGTGACAGAGGAATGTGATGATCGATAACTTTTCCCAGATCCTTTCATGGCTACCCATAAGCGATGCATCTTCATCCAATAGCCACTCTGGAGGCACCACTCCTTTTAAGGTAGAATTTAACTTTGATATTCCCATATTTGAGGGCCAGATAGATGCAGACACTGTAGATAAATGATTAAATCTGTTGGAAGGATATTTTTCAGTTCATGACAATTCCAATCGGGAAAAGATTACTTTTGCACTTCTCAAAGCCGCCTCACACATTAAGGACTAGTGGGAAAACTACCATGAACAAAAGGATGAGAGGGAATCCTCATTGTTTTCAGGTGCACCCAATTAGAAATCTTCTTGAGATGCCAAGAAGGAACAATATTAACCTGTCGGGAGCTATGAAGATAAATACATAAAGTGGACCATGCTACGAGAGCGAAGGGACCAAGATGTGCCGAAGTTTACAAATTCTTTCCATACCCTTCACACGAAGCTAGGTATCAAATATTTGAGTGGAATTTGGTACTCAAGTACCACGACTGTCTACACAAGTATGTCCAAGACGAGATGGAGTTCCTGGACATCTCCTCACTCAGCACATTGTACCGCCTACACTGTCAAGATGAGAAATATTTTAAACAAAAGAAGCAAGACTTTGGATTTGTGAATCTAAATCAAGGAAAAGGTGCCCCCAAACCACAGAGCAAAGGACAAATCCAAGGTGGTTTGGTAGCTGAGCTAAAGGCTTCCAAATCAGACACATGTTCTGACACTGAGACAAAATCTGACAATGGGAATGAAAAATGGAAGCAGATCATTGACACGGAGCCCAATGCCATCGCGGTCACCACTAAGATCAAGAAGAATGACCCTAAAGATCCAGAGGAGGGAGGATGCCTCTTCCACTCACAAATGTGGGTGAATGTTTCTCCTTTGCAGTTCATTATTAACAACGGGAGCTAAAAGAACCTCATTTTAGCAGAGGTCGTGAAGCGGCTAGGCCTACCGACTAGAAAACATCTGCAACCGTACACCATCGGGTGGCTTCACCAAGGACAAGATCTCCGCGTTAGCCATCAGCGTCACCTTCCTTACAACATCAAGCCCTTCACAGATGAGGTACTATGTGATGTTTCTCCTCTTGAAGTTTGTGATGTATTATTATGACAACCATAATTTTGGAAGCAACATGATATATATGAGTCTAGACCTCACTCTGTGATTATTACTTTTGGTGATAAGTTGTATAGGATACCAGAGGTAACCCCACCTATCACCATCTCTTTGATCACTGCAAAGAAATGCAATAAGATTATTTCTCATACCAGGAAATTTGTTTTCCTTATGATTCTCCCTTAGGGCAAGAAGAAGGTTGTGTCCACGACTTCCATATAGGGCTCCTCCACACAGCAACAACAGATGGACAAGGTCGTGGAGGAGTACAAGGACATTTTTACCTCACCTACAGGGGTACCTCTACACTTTCAGGTTAAGTAATCCATCGATTTGACCCCAGGTATGTTGCTGCACAATGGACCGATTTATCGACGCTCTATTCTAGAGAATGATATGCTCAAGAGGCAGATTTAGGAGCTATTGTAGAAAGGGAACATCAAGCCAATCTCATCACCCTATGTGAGCTCGATTGTATTGGTACAGAAGAAGGATGGGACCTGGAGACTTTGTATTGACTATCGGGTGCTGAACAAGATCACTGTCCAGAATAAGCACCCAATCCCACGAATTGGTGACCTTTTGGACCAGCTCAAGGGGGCCAAATATTTTAGCATGATTGACTTGAAGTCCGGTTATCAACAGGTGCCTATCGAACCCTTTGATGTGTGGAATATTGTATTCAAATGCAAGGAGGGCCTTTTCAAATGGTTGGTCATGCATTTCAGGCTGATGAATGCCCCCGCAACCATCATGAGATTGATGGACAACATCTTGCGACCCTTCATCAATGCATTCGTGGTGGTGTATTTAGATGACATCTTGATCTTCAGCCAGAGTTGGCAAGAGCACCTCCATCATATTCGACAGGTCCTTCAAACCCTGCAACAACACAATTTGTGTGCTAATTTGGAGAAATACACTTTTGGCATGACTCGGGTTCAATATCTGGGGTACATCATTAATGAGTAGGGTGTGCATGTGGACCTAGCTAAGATACAAGTCATTCGGGATTGCCTAGCCCCAACCACTCTAACAGAGCTCTGTATCTTTTTGGGTCTTGCCAATTTCTATCGCAAGTTCATGTTGGGGTTCTCTCATATCACTTGGCCTTTAAGTCAAGTCACCAAGGGCGGAGTGAAAGAAAATTTATTTTGGTCTGTTCCCAACAAAAGGCATTTTCTGAGTTGAAGCATCACCTTTGTTCTACATCAGTGCTCACATTACCAGACCTGCAGCAACCATTTGAGATCGAGATAGATGCCTCCGACTATGCTATTGGTGCAGTTGTTACTTAGCAGGGGCATCAAATGGCATATCACAGAGAGACACTTTTAGACATAGTCTGAAAGTATCCCACCTATGACAAAGAAATGTAGTCCATTGTGTAGGCTTGCTGACAATGGAAGAATTATGTTCCGGGGAAAGAAACGGTCATCCACACAGACCACTGACCCTTGTAGTTCATACAGACACAAGGGAAGTTACTGAAAAATCACCATAGGAAATGGTCCACATACCTGCAACAGTTCCATTTGAACATTAAGTACAAGAAGGGTAGCACCAACAATGTTGTAGACTACCTCAGCCGACCATTGGTCATGGCACTGACAACTGTGCTTGACTCTTGTGGGCACAAGACTGTGGGGTGGCCGCATCTTTACTAGAGCAATCTAGAATTCAACAACACATACCAAGCATTCCTAGAAGGTAAGAAAGTTCCAAATTTTCACCTCTAGGATGCACTTTTATGCCACCTAGGACACATTTGTGTTCCTTCAAGCTAGCGTGCCAAAATGATTTGGGAGGCGCACTATAGTTGGGTCGTTGGACATTTCGGGGTAGAGAAAACAATGGAAATGTTGTAGAAATATATTTATTGGCCAAACATTCGACGAGATGTTGGGAAGTACATTAGATCCTGCATCACCTGCACCATTGCCAAAATCACCATCAAGAAGCAAGGCCTATATACTCCTCTACCTACTCCTAGTCAACCTTGGGAATCCATCATCATGGATTACATGTTGGGCCTTCCTTCTACTATGCATGGCAATGCCTGTGTTTTTGTGGTCGTCGACAGATTATCTAAGATGATCATTCTAGTGACTTGCAAGAAGAGTATCACAATAGAATCCACTGCTAAGCTCTTCTTTGAACGAGTGTGGGTATATTTTGGGATCCCACAATCCATTATCTTAGATCGGGACAACAGGTTCCTAAGTACATTTTGGTCAAGTCGATGGTCGATGTTGGATACCAAGCTCACTAATTCCCTGACTTTCCACCCCCAAATTGATGGCCAAAGGTCGTCAACAAGATGATCGTATACATTCTGTGTATGTATAACTTGAAGCATCCACACACAGGGGATGAAATCAATTAGAGGAATTTTGAGTTCTAAAATGGGCCTCCTAATAAAACTTTACAACCAAAATAAACTTTATAAGAACCAATAGGATTCAAGATGATGATTTCAACCATGGGGGATGATTCACCTTTTTTGGAGTAAAAAGGTAAAAAGATTAAAAATAATAAAATAATAATACTACTTTTTCAACTCGTATTTTAAACTTATCTCCCTAAAATTTTACTTAAATTTAAAGCGGGAGTACTCATTGGATGCAAAATTTAATTCCTCATCCAAAGAGTACCCATATTGCATACTTTTGATGGGCCCTGCTACATGAAAAATGAGAAATATATGAAAAACATGATTGTAATAATGTTTTTTCATGTATTTCTCATTTTTCATGTAGCAGGGTCCATCGAAAGTATGCAACATGGGTACTCCTTGGATGAGGAATCAAATTATGCATCCAACAAGTGTTTTTGCTTGAAATTTGAGTAAACCCATAGGGAGATAAGTTGAAAATACAAGTTGAAAAAGTAGTTTTTCTTTTTTCCCTCTAAAATTTGATGATGTAATATAATATTATTTTATTATTTCCAATATTATTTTATAATTTCCTTAGGAGGCCCATTTTAAACCTCAAAATTCCCCTAATGCTCCCCTATGTCCAGCACAACTACAATAGAGCTCTCCATAACTCAAGTGGCCACAACCCCTTTGAGGTGGGGTTGGGATTCCAGCTACTATGTCCCATTGATGTGGTCATACCATTTGCAGCTACTCAAGCCAATTCAGATCATGTCCAGTCCAAAGCTAACAGGGCTAACAACTTCATTGAGTGCATTCAGCACATCTACCAGTGAGTCCATGACATATTGGATAAAGCCAATGGTAAGTACAAGCAATATCATGATTAGCATCAGGTGCCACACAAGTTCTAGGTGGGTGAAAAAGTTTGGTTACATTTGTAGAAGGAGTGCCTCACTAGGTGCCACTGCAAGCTTTACCCGCTTCGATATGGGCCTTACACCATCACTAAGGTTGTAGGGTACAATTCTTTCGAGCTCAACATTCCACCATTCCTTGGCCTGCACCCAGTGTTCAATGTGGATCGCCTTCGACCATACTTTCCACCATTACTCGACACATCAGACATTGCATAACAACTCACACCAACACAGTTAAATCCAGACTACATGGAACAGGCCACAAATGATCTGATCATGGACATGCAGATCAAGAACACTCGCCAACAAAAGATCCAACTATATCGTGTTGTCAAAGTTGGCCAACTACCTCACCAAGGCAAGTGGCTCACTGGGGACCAAGTTTAGCAGAAGTTTCCCCATCTCATGGAGACACTCAATGCAATGGGGATCATTACTTCCTAAGGGGGGAGGACTGATCCAGGTGGATATTGGTGGCCACTCGCTTATTCCACTTGGACCCCCATTGTTGTTTCTTTTAAGTTTCCCTAATTGTAGCACAACTTACTATTTTTGGCAGTTTTTCAGATCCTAAACTTCTAGAGCTGTTTTGAGGGACTAAAAGACGTTTTCAGGGAAAAAAGAGAGATCGGAAAAGTACCAAATTGGTTTATTCATTTTTTTGTTCAGCCTACTTTTCAAGATATTCAAAACAAGGTATTATGATAGCTAATTGAAGATCGCATGCCAAAGTTATGACCCCAGGAAATTGATGTACCAATTTACCCAAACAGAGTCCACAATTTTGGCGCTTCATCTCCTAGGGTTAGGTTTTTGGATGTTTAGGGGTTTCCATCGTTTCTTAATAATAAATAGGCCTTTGAGCCTCATTTTAACACAATTCAGAAGCATGTAATCGCCACATATATTCTTAGAGATAAGCTACCATCACCCGAGCTAGTTTATTTTTATTTCTGTATGCAAACATATTTCAGTTCTTTGATATTAATGAAATGAAGTTTTATTTCTATGCCATCTCTATCTATATGGGTATTTCTGTATTTTGTTACATTCCTACATAAGGCTGGATCATTGTGTTAAGATAATCCTTTAACAATAAAAAATTAATAACATCCACATTATGTTTCTTAAAGTTTGAAACCATTTGAAAGAATACAAGATACCATGGATAAATACTAAGAACATTTCTATAGAGGCAGATGCAAATACTTCATGACTATTAGAAATATCTTGATGGTTGTCATCAGCTAGAAAGATGCACTAAAGAGCTACTACTATAAAAATCTTCTACAAACAAGATAAACATGTCCTTTTGATAGTGATTTTTTCATGTATTCTCACATGTTATAGAGTTGCAAATTTTAGCAAAGTTTGACCAATTTTCTATTATGCCTCACAAAGATCCCACATTGATACTTACACAACCTAAAAAAATGCACGCAAAGCACATATGCTTTGATCAGTATCAAGTCATGCATGTAGCAAGAAATAAGTCTCGGCAATGTAGAAGTCTATTGTATAAATGTGTTTTTGGTTCTTCCATATTTGTTCTAGTAGTTGCATATCAGTTTAAAATGTATCATAGTGTCTACTATTGTAATAAGTAACCAATGAATTTTTTATGCCAAACAATGTTTCTTTGAGAATTGCATTTGTTCTACTGTTTGTTATTAGTAGTAAAGTTATTGAGCATGCACATATTTTGTTATCAATCAGATTCATGATGTAAGCTTTGGTTGTGGAAACTAGAGAACTCTTAATGTCTAAGATTTTTTTTTGTGCTAAGATGGAATACTTTAATTTTTCTAGTTCTAATTCTCTATCTTATAGAACCTATGATTCTTAGTTGAGTCCCTAGAAGGTTCCTATCGAGCCATAGATCTTAAGAAGCTTACCTTCCAACATTGCCTTTGATTGCATCATTTTTAAGCAATGATTTTATCTTAGCATAATTACAAGAATCATATGCATATTATTGTGTCTTAAAAGGTTAGGATCAAATCAACTATATTCGGATTAGATACAATTACCAACATTTATCTTTTCTATCATGCTCCTTATTAAGATATGTAAAAGAAAAAATATAAGTCAAACCTAGAGACTTATTATTGTTATCTGCCAATTATGTTAAATGATTTTTAAATATATAAGAGTTATGTTAAATGATTTTTAAATATATAAGCTAATGCACGAACAATTCACTATTAAAATGTTTCTAAGCTAATGCTCGAACAATTGACTATTAAAGTATTTCCAAGTTAATCCCTAATAAGAAACAAATAAAATCTAGCATTAAATCAAACTATTAACCATCAAGACAATATTATATAATTCTCTCTACATAGATTTTTCCAAATATCATGTAATTTTTCCAAATATCATGTAATTCTCTCTACATGGATTTTTCCAAATATGTATCAATGTGGGATGACATTAAATGTGAAACTTTCATTTTCTCATGAAAAATGTGAAATAGTGAGAAAAGGTTATAGCTTGAGGTCGCATGAGCCTGCCTCACTTTGCACCAATAAAATCATTGAGATTCCTCTACATTAGAATAACTTCATATGATATAAAGACACAATAAGCATCCACTGAGCATTAAGTGTATGCTTTAGATAACTAATAAATATTCTAAATTACTGAATATATACAAAGGTTATAAATATGTGCTAATGTCTATTATATTTGACTAACCTTCATTATTTTGCTTTGGTTTTCACTATTTTGCTTTGGTTTTCACTAAAGAATGAAAGTAAATGAACCACATACCTGTAATCTTATAATGTTGTTAATTTGTTCATGGTCAAGAGGTTAGAAGATGATATACCCATCAATGTGATTCATGAACTCAGGGTAAAATGTCATGTGAACAACTTCCCTTTCATAGAATATGGAATATACCTTCTCAATTGTTTCATCGCAACTTCCCTTGGTGGTATAGCGTAATGGAAGAAGTATGCGATTTCATAGTCCTCGTAATATGCTAACATATAAATGACATAATTTATAGAGTGAGAGCACGTTGAAAATTAATATATTTAGTAGTCGTATATATATACATATATATGAAAAGACTGAATTTTAATTAATTTAAAATTAATACTATTTTGAATAATTAATAACAATAATATTATCTCTTTTAATATCATATCTTTTCCTACATATTATAGATGTTTTTTAATATTATGGTTTTATCCTATTCTTAAGATACTTAAAAAATACAAATATGTGCATGGATGTACTACTTTCTTAATAAGAAAAAGAAAGGAAGCGTCATTTCAATTTTGGAGATTCATCGGTAAAAATTAAATTAATATATATTATATATATATATATATATATAAATTAAAAATATTGTTTTGTATTAAAAAATAATAATAATATATTTTATTTTAAAACTTAATAATAGTGTATTTTATTTTAAAAGTTAATAGTATAATATATTTTTAATTTTTATTTATTTTATTATTAAAAAGATATAAATTTTTTTTGTAAGTTTGGTAGGATTTTGTGAGTTTTGTGTGGACAAAAAGATACAAATTTTAATTTTATAATAATTTATATAAATATTTTAATATTGATGATGATTATATTTTTTCTATGTGGTTCATAGACCCCGAAGATTGGTGGCCACTATATCCACGAAATATTTGTACTAGGTAAATCCACTTGAAGGGACTACTTGTTGTTCTTGTGAGCTCAACCATGGAACTTAACTTTGAGAGTGTCGAGAGAGTTGAACCCATGACCTCTCAATAGCGAAGGCACTTTAACGATAAGGACTCGGCCAATTAAGCTAACCCTCAGGGATTTATTGATGATGATTATTAATATTTATTAAAGTCAATTTTTATTTTTAATAAGTCATAGTTTAATAGTTTTATAATTCATATTTTTATATGTTTTGTTTTTTAATTTACTCATTTTTCTAATTTAAATTTTCTATAGTAACCGTAAGTTACATATGTTATTAGTTTGTGTTTGTTAATGGAATACTACGTGGAAAACTAAACCACTGACATGATAAGGGATTATCTCTCTTTAAGCCTAAACAAGCCAAAAAATGATTATGATTGTCCAAACATATTGCTTTTGCCAAAGGGCTAGAAAAGACTACCTAGATAAACATTATAGCCTTAATATACTTGCTACTATACAAGATTGACTATAAATAGCTAAATATCAAGAAAACTAGGAGGAATTGGAGGTATTGACCTTGATTAACATAGTTTCCATAGGGTTATGGCTGCTTGGAGTAAGGTCTGGAGCCATGCTGTCTTCAATATGAATTAAACCATTTTTCATTTCCTTCAAATTTAGAACTATGTCATTGAGAACTAGGAGTATCTCATCCTTGGCACCATTCTTGTTTAGTATGACATAACCTAGGAGTGATTTCATGCACTAGTAAAGATCCATAGGATACATGTATGGATTTTGTTTTCCACGGTTGTGCCCCCATTCGACACCTATGTAGCCACCACATCGAGGACCTTAGAATCAAACATACATCGATGTTCTCCAATGAGGTTGTAGTTCACCTCGTGTAACTAGTTGCAGACACACTATGAGATTTTCTCCCTCTAGAGTTCATTCAAGGGCTCAGCTCATTATCGAGCATGAGAACGTTCTTATGAGCCATGACCTCCACTATCATGCTTGCAACAAGCCCTCTCTTTCACCATAGTTACAATAGAGGAAGAAAGGAGAGACACTTCAATATTGGGGAAAGAAACATTGTGAGAGGGGAGATGCTAGGTAAACTTGACTTTGTGAAAGAGTGAATGTTGCTTAGAAAAATTATAATGGTAGTTTCAAGCACATGATTTTTCATGCCGTGGTTTCATGCCTAATCTGGATCTCTTCAGCAACCGGAATTAACCAAGACCTTTTACTTCTATGATGTTAGCAGAATTGCATATGAAAGAGTATAAAAAAAACCACATGTGCATATTGTAAAGATGATGAAATATGACGACAACCATCAAATCAAGAACACATAACACGCTGATAACCCAGTGTGGGTTACGTCTCTGGGCCCTAGTGCCAAGAGCAGGGAGGCCGCTTCATTAGTGTTGTGCAAGATGATGATGTACATGGTATGTTCTTTGTCATTACAAAGATGAATACCCTCAACCAGAGTGACAGGTCTCTCCACGAGATGTTCGCAGGAACTCTCACTCATATGGGAAAAATCCTTGAATAAGAGTGACATGTCTATCCATGAGACGTTCTCCCTATAAGAACTCTCACTCAAATGGGTATTCCTTCAGCATGACAAGCTAATAAAATCTCACATGATGTGGCATACAAATATCCCTCAACATAATGGTAATTAGGGATGTCAACAACAAAAACATCATCTCAGCAAATCAAAAGAAAGGATGACATAACTCCATCATATACCTCCACTTTTTAGGATGGTTGAAAAATTCAGAGCTCAGCTTCTGAAACAGACATCATTACTAAATTCGTGGCACAAAATCGTGTCAAACTACTATAAACTTGGCCCCTTTCTGACATCGTCAAATTGTGGACCCTAGGGAATCTTGAAGATTCCCCCAAACATTCCTTCTTGAAGATGGCCGAAAAATATACTGCTTGGATGAAGATTCTAAGCACACTGTTGCACTCCCTAAATGATTTTATGAAAAATGACTATAAAGTCAGTATCATTCTGTCTTGGTCAAAATCTGCTTCCAAGGGAATCTTTAAGATTCCACAAGATTCTCTAAAGATTCCTTGCTAGTGGACATCTACATTTCTGCTGCTCAGATGGAGATTCTAACTACACGGTTGAACTCTTGGTGAGAAAACATGAAAAAATGACTATCAACTTGTCAAGTTATGTCACTAACACATTTGGCCCTCAAGGGAATCTTTTAAGCTTCATAAGATTCTCCACGTTCAGGGTTCCACACCCTTTGTAAATCATGGTTCCGTCAGATCACGGTTCCACCATTCAAGGTTCTGACCTTCGCCTCCTAGGCGCTCTGCCCCGTCGAATGAAATGCAGAGTTTTTATATGGCGTAGGTGGAAAAATTTACAACGAGGATCGTTTGGTCCATTAGAGAAAAGCTTTGAATAGTGGCAGGGAGGTTGTGGGTTCCAACCCTATTGACCCCCCACTTTGGCGCATGTTTGTTATTATGTTTGAAATGGCGTGTATTTGGCATGGTTTTGTTTAACGGTTATGTGTTATCTGTTTTGGTTACAACTTGCGTTGTCACATGTTATACGATACGTTACAAGGTCAGGGGTGGCAGGGTTTGACCGCCTGCCACCCCATATTAAATTTGTTGTTATTTTTTTGTTTATTAATACAATATTTCATTATGGGTCGGTGGGGTTTGGCCACCTGCTGACCCTTTTTTATGTTTTTTGTTTTTAATAAAACAATATTGGTTATTTTCAATTTTGTCGAAAATAAGGGTCATTGGGAATTTTAAGTAGGCAACAATTTCGCTCGTCTCAGTGGCTGGATTCCGTGCACAGGGTCTCGGTCAGTTTGTTGCCTCGTTAAGCCTATTACTTAGCCAAGTTTGACTAAAATTTGACCCGCTATAACTTGACCATACAAGCTCAGATTTGAGTGTCGTTCGCATTGTTGGAATCAGGGTGATAAACACTACGGTATAGTCCTAGTTTGGGAGAAATTCGAAGACTTTGATTTTTGAGCTATTATGAAGCCACTTTTGAATCTGAGTGTGTCTGGAGGCACCTGGATCATTCCTCCCCACTAAGGATATTTTTTCCTCCCAAAGCATGAACATAATCTACAACTGTTATGTATATTGTCTGCACCACAAGTGTCGTGACAAGTCACACTTCCTTCTCCTTCACATTTGTTCTTTGGAGCCATAAGTGATGAGCTCACACTTGCATCCTCTGCAAACCTATAGTACATCCTTGCAAATTACATGCTCAATTACATGGCTAGTAATGACCCAAGCATCCCAATAGTTTCCAAGAGTTTATAAGACATACTCTTTGGTCAAGTTTATATCAGAATAGAAACCAATACCAAAACTATCAATAAAAGGCCAAAAACATCATTGTTGCTTTAATAGCGATGGAAAACACATTGTTAAGGAGGTAAATCCTCTCTGCGTATAGAGACGATCCCTACTAGCCCAGACCGGGTCTAGCAACAATCACACAATGCTATCACGCAAGTTCCTAATTGCAAATAAGAAGTAGATGGTGAGAACCTACTTGGATCCCAACGCTAGTGTTCGTCGAAGAGATGTTGCCTTCGTTCCTTTGCTTTGGCCGGTCACAATCCCCACGATCTCCGTTATTGGATACCTGCACACGCAAAGAACAACACGAAAACAAGTGTAAAATCTAGTAGATGCAATTATATACCTGTCAGAAAAGATATAACTCAACATCAAACATGAAACAATGAGAGTGGAACCATAATGACAGTCATCTATTATTAATAAATAACAGAGAAGAGTACAACCAAAGTTCTAACGTCGAATCCTTCTCAAGAGGGTTCGGCCAGCAAGTCTCTTAAGCATTCACCCTTGAAGGTAGGTCTCCCAAGACAAAAACTCTCTCTCACACAAGTTTACACAAGAAAGAAGCACTTCACAACCTTCCTTAAGCTCTCTACACTTGTCACACCAACTACCTGTCAAATTCACACACTAGCAGCAGCACTCTAAGCACTATCAATTCCACACTATCCAAACTAGCTGCTCATGGCAATGGTAGAGGCATAAATAGGAGAAGGAGTCTCCATGAATGGTGGGAGGATGAGCTTATCTCCAAGGAAGGTGGCTCAAATGATGAAACAGACATGCCAGAGAAGGGAGGGCGACATTTACAAGGCCAACAACCAGGTCTGGAGTCATCTAGAAGGCCGGCTATTAGAACAAACTCGCCTAAACTGGATCAACGCGGGTCCATAACTGCACTGGAGCGCTGACATCGCAGCTGAACAACAGGGAAGGTCATGTCAGCGCGATCAGATATGAATAACAGATGCGCTGGCTCATGAAATTCGATCAGCGCGGAAAACACGTGTGCTTCCGCGCTGGCAGCGCATTCCGTCTGTTATGAAGTGCCCGTCAGCGCGGTTATTTTAACAACAGTCGCGATGATAGTAAAAACTTTGGCAAAGTGGGTCATTTGGCAACATTAGAGAGCATGAGCATGATTAATTTGAACTCATGACACAGTAGGAAGACTGACAGGGAGACAGTGACAAATTACTGTGTAACAGATGCCCCCTAAAGCATGAAGCCCGAGAGAGTGGGAGGGGTTAAATGCTTTACAAAACTCGCTGAAATGGAACACCACCAGGAAGAAACCACACGTATATACAACTGATATCTCTGATAATCAATTACATGTAGTCCAGGCATGGGTGCAGCCATCCAAAAGACATAAGAGGGAGGTCTGTGGTATGGACGCAGCCACCCAACTAAAGAGACCATGATGATAATAAAGGTATGGTCACAGCCATCCATGAAGACTCAGGTATGGGCGCAGCCATCCATCAATGAGTCATGTAATGATCATAACAATCCACAAAATCGCAACCTGGATTGCAACAGACAAAATCCAGGGTCTTGCGCTCCATCCCCACCCGAACAAAGTACAAGTTCAAGCATGTGAATACATGAGCTGAAGTCGAACATGCATGAACATCGTCTGATTACCAATCAATGATGAAAACTGTTAACAAACGTGAGAGGTACCATCAATAATGACAATGGTCCTCAAGGTACTATAGGTACAATCCGCGGCGTGTGAATCAATGAGCTGGTGTCGAACACCCGTAGAATCATTCGATCGGAGGCCAATGATGAAAACCTCACGTCGAACACGAAGAACCTGCCATTGAGGCATGTAGGCTCTAAGGCACCTGAAGGGGGTCTCTAAGTCACCTTCCTGGATAATGAGCTGAAGTCGACAGGAAGTGACCTTGATCAAAGGTGGGCCATAATGCTTCCCACACCATCGACACGAGACAGAGAAAGATAAGATATTTTGTGTGAGGTATCAAAGGGAGGTTGTAACTCTGCAGAGGTCAACTTCTCTTGAACATATCGACGGCACGACAGTGGACTTGGCAGTATTTGACATCAAATGAGCAGAGGTCATGGTGACAAGGCAATGAGCAGATGAGAGGCCAAATAGGATAACCCAAACCCACGGAGGCTAGTGTAAAACAAGATGAGAGGTCCCCACCCAGACACGAATGCAGACGAGTGCCATGTTCAAGAGCGACATACTGCCGACACGACAATAATTATTGATCCATTTTCCCCACCATTGCTGGCGAGTACCCCAGTTATTTTTAACAAGCTTGATGGGGATAGCATGTGCTTGTGAGCGCCATTTCGATGGAATCCGATGTCATTAAGTTTTAACGAGTCTGACAAAGGAAGAACTCGACGTCTTTTCCTGTTTAGAGAGTCTGAAAAGACCGCAGAAAAGAAAACTCCAGGGGGGTCCTTTTCGTAAAGTTGTGTCTCTCGAGCCCGAAAAAGTATAAAACAATGCTGAAACGCCCGACTCGTAAGAACCGAGACCATCGTATGAGAAGGATGACTTAAAGTGAAGTGGAGAAAAGTGAAGTGAGTTTAGAAGAGTTCGAGCAATAACGAGATGACAACACAACGCAATCTTTTTAGTTTAAAACGGTCGAAAAAAGAGCTTTAAAAGCGATCGCCTCTCATTCCTTTTAGCGAGCCGAGAGGGGGACTCGGCTATCTTTTCTTATTTTACGTCGAAAAAGAGCCTAAAGACGACGTTCCGGGACCAAGTGTGTATTGAACCATCATAATTCCACCGACATGAGAATCTGCACAAGAAACACCGCACGCGTAAATCTGTTCGAGATAATACGGACCACATGCATAAAAACATAGCAGAACTATATAGGCACCAAGCACATGGTAAAAACATCACAAAAAACCCACTTTTATGAAAAATAATACTTAATTACAAAATTTTACCATAAATAGGGGGTAAAAAGAAGTTTTTACCATTGTTACCATTTTGAGCCATGGAGGACGTTGTGGAGCTGCGAGGTTGACGAACCAAATTCCATCCCGTGCGGACATCAACCACCCTGCAATCTGTTCCAGGTAGGTTCACCCTCTTCTGCGCTCCATTTTGAAGCATTTTAGCCGCATTTTCACGGTGGGAAGTGCTAGTTTGGGCGAATTTTTTGAACTTCAATTCGCTCTCGGTCAGCGCGGATTTCCTTATCGGGTCCGCGCTGATCGAAAAATATTTACACAGACCACCCCCGGATCAGCGCGGAAAACACGTGTGCTTTCGCGCTGACCCAAGAAAAATGTCAAAGGGTGCCATTATCAGCGCGACTGTTTTTAAAATAGTCGTGCTGGCGCCGCGAAACAAGTTTTTTAACAAATTGAACGTATAAAATTTCATGGACAGGGCCCTAATGAATTTTTGTGACCATGCAGGATAAAATGGCATTTGTTTGGCAAGAGCGAGCTCATGATAATGAGGATATAGCGGCATTCGCCGATGCTGGGTGCCGTAATGCAATGCGGGCGTGCGGGTTGCTCAAATTCTTCCTAACTCCGCGCTTGCGAGCACAGCCTGACCTTCTCGTGTTCCTAATCAGAGCCTTGAATCCCGCTGATGGGAAGTTTGTGATCCGAGGCCGAGATATCGAGTTCGATTATAAAGATATCTATTTTTTGACCGGGTTATCACGTTGAGGTGAGATGCCCATTCTGGAGGGGCAGCGACCCAGTGGTGAAACTCTGGATATGCTGATGGCCCGGGTGTGCCCACAGGCACGCAAGACGCGGAGTGGGAAAGTAGCTATTCCTACGGTGGAGGACATCGTCCTTCGAACCATACTGTTCATGGTGACTCGGGCAGCGGGCTCCTTAGCCAATCACGAGGCTTCGAAGACCTATCTTCTATTGGCTCTCGAGTGTTTGAATCCCACTATATTCAATTGGGCAGCAGCAGTAACAACCAGTATGAAAAGACAGCTGAGCAACTGCCAACGTGGTGAGTCGAAGCAGTTTGGCTATGGGTCGATTTTACTCCCGCTCATGCTGGAGCGGGTACCGGCATTACAGCTACAGGACATGGTCGTGGATCCACCCAGAGGCCCCCGAGAGACGAGGGCTAGTCGATGGGGCCATGTCATGCCACGAGGAGGTGGCGGCCGACCAGTGGCATGGGGAGTATATTTCCGAGAGTGGCTGGATCGGCAGACTATTTTTGTGGAGGACTGGCCATATGCTGGCATAGACTTCCGTGGAGACCCCGACATGCCGTTGCCTGCCGGAGAGCATTGGGACGATGGTGGTAAGCCACTTGATCTCTTTTTTTATTTTTTATTTTGTAATGTTTTTGATTTTTCATGTACATGTCTTAACGATAAATACTATGGTATGCAGATGTAGGACTGGCGAGACCCCTTGGTTTGGCCCCAGAGGCACGGAGAGATGCACAGGGCGTTGGAGCTCTGGCCCTGGCTCCTCCAGGAGTCGATACGATGGAGACTGTGATACAGAACCTCGAGGGCTTACTGGCAGGGATTCCAGATTACCAGGGGATAGAGGAGGTCCCCATAGCATCTCAGATCCATACAGTGGGGGTAGAACCCAGGATGCACCGCCTCTTGAGGCGGGTGGCACGGGCAGCTGCAAATTATAGAGAGCATAACCCACCACAGTAGACATCTAGGTCTTTATTTCCTACTGATGGTTTTTTTAGAGACATGTGTCTCGGATGTACCAAGAACACAGGGTTTATCTAGACATATACACTTATTTTTTGAGCGCCTTGGTGCGCCACACGATATATATATATACATATTCCTATGGTTTATTATTGTGTTTTTATGTGCTTGCTTGTATAATGTTTGATTTATAAATTACGCAAATTTCTATCTAATACATGATTAGCCAATGCATCAGATAATGTGTTTAATCGTCGTGGAATATGCTGATATGTGATAAAGTCAAAATTCCTTTCTAACAATTTAACACGTAAGTACAGCCATAAAATGTGACGGTCTCTGACGGAATACCGCCCATTGAGCTGATGGACCACAAGCTGAGAGTCTAGGTTAACAACCAATGCACGAATATTGAGATTAATCGCCTCGGCTAATAATTCAATAACAGCACTATATTCAGCGACATTGTTTGTAGTACAACCTAAACACACACCTTGAAGATCTATCAACTCGCCGTGAGGATTGTAGATCACCCACGCCGCAGAGGACAAATTACGAGTGCTGCGGCAGGCACTGTCAGCGAAACCAATATAAGGTGCACCTAACATCTGCACAAGAAGCAAAAACACAATAAGAAGCAATCACGCTTTTCACACCAAGCCAAAAAAAAAATGAAAACATACACACACACACACACTTGCTAAGACACACACATGTATGAATTGAAGCGCATGAATCGAGCATAGTACTTTTTCAAGTACAACCCATTGCGAGGTTT